>LBNU01039394.1:249274-271055 GCA_014162995.1 Artemisia annua
GTTATTTAAGACAAGAAGATGATGCATATACTGGAAGGGAAGCTTTGATAGTTCATTTTCTTGGAGGAGGATCTAACCATGTTACTTCACTTGCATAAAGAACGAATCAGGGGAGTATCCGATTTCATTCTTTTAACCTTTTTATCTTTTCAATTCCTTATTTTCGAACATTGGGGACAATGTTCAACTTAAGTGTAGGGGGGGGGGGGGGTAAATAAGGGTAGATTAATGATACCTCATAGGATAGTAATTGTGTAATAAAACTGAGAGAAACACTCGTTAGGGTAATTTTAGCGCAAATTTAAAATTTTTTACATTATTTAGGAGTGAAACTTTAGTCCTAATAAGCGTCTCATGGATAGGAGAATTTATGACTAGCACAAAAACCGTACCACAAAAAATTTTTCACCCAAATATGTGAGGTTCACCCCTAGAATTGGTAGGAAGAGAAGCATTCAACTTTAATGCTTATGTATGTACCGGTAGTACTTAGATTCTAGAACTTGCGTCAGTGACCATTCCGAGTCCACAAGTGAGACTACATTCATGTAGATTAGGATTAACTACATGATAAGAGGCATTAGGATAACCCATGTTTTACACCTGTATTATAATTACATTGACTACATTGGTCAAGTAGTTCTCCCACACCTTTGCGATGTACCCATTTTTAGTACACGATACCCCTAGTATACCCTCCAGAGCCTATCCTTTCGTTTTTAACTTTAAGCATCATACTTAAAGGAAGAATTTGTTTAAAATCCACCCCCAAATGTGCAACCAAATCGCCTTAGCCTACCTTGTATGCACTCATTTTTAGTGCATTATTGTTATTTGTTAAACCCTTGTCAATTGTCTAATTGGTTACATTGTTGCTAAGTCGAGTCATATCTTGTACATATTGTTTTGGGATGATTGGGACTCATGGGTAAAGTACTAATGTTATGGAGTAATGGGGAAGAACATCATTTATTACCCCCATATGTGCAAAACGTTTTTAAAAGTACTTCAAGTGTTTTGATTATTTCAATGCGAGTCGTAGAATAGTAAATGTAAAGTATGTAAAAGTTCAAGTGTAAGGGGAAAGTTTAATCCCCATTGATGTATTATTTTGGATGGTAGGGTAAAAAGGTATGCAAAAAAAAATAAAAATAAAAAAAAATAAAAAAAAATATAGAAAAAAACATACGGACTACCATCCGCACCTATCTTTTATTTCTAAGTTATGTTTTGTTTTTATTTCATTTTGTTTTCGATAGTTTAAGATTGAGTCTAGTCTTGGCTTGGCAACGCCACTTGTATATGTAACTAACCAAGATGATTGACTAGCCACCAGTAAACTATCCCTTATCCAACCAAACCGTGTTTTTCCATATCCCTAAACCTCCCGTTATAACCCTTTTGTAAAGCCCTCTTTGATAGTTATCCTAGGTGCTTACGCCTAAGTGGAGAAGGTTTCGATCCTCTCTCAAGCCTATGGTAATCTATTTACTATGTCAGGTAGTGAGTGATATTATCCATTTCCTTTACATTATATTTACATATTATCAACCGAGAGATGTGAGTATCCAAACACTACATGAGAGGTGCTAATATATTTTCTCCGTGCTTATTTTGAGTAAAGTGGAACGACTAATTCTTGTAATTACTTTTATGTTCGCATTAAATGACCTCTAACTTGTATTTTTAATTGGAATAAAAGCACATTTGCTTGAGGACAAGCAAATCTCAAGTGCAAGGGTATTTGATGAGATGAAAAATGTTACGTTTTTAGGGGTCATTTTGAGTCCTAATTCGTATATTATTGCATCGGATTTCACCCAAAGTCGTTTCTTTTCTCATTTTAGGTACTTTTGAGGAGAAAATCACAAAAGAAGCATTTTCGGGCGTTTTCGGAGTGAAAAAGTGCGGAAAACAACAAAATCTCAAAAGACCCTAAAGTGCACAGAAGGTGACGGCGTCACAGGCTTCAACGTGACGACGTCAGGAACAACTGGAGTGAAGAAATTGGAAGTTACTCATGACGGGCCAGAGAGTAAAATTAACTTGTGTTTGCTTAGATCTAATGAAACCTAACTATTGATTATCATGTGATGTGTATGTTGTGATTGTGATTTGGATGAATGTTTCATCTACGTTAGACTTAAGAAAACTGGATAACCTCCTATACGGTAACAAGCTTGAACGTCTTAGGAAACGTGAATCGTATGTGCGTTAATCGATTTTAAGGTAGTATTTCATGCGTAGGTTGCTATCGGTGAGCTTATGATAGGATACTTGACGTATCGTCATAGAGTGAGGTAGGAGCTTATAGAGTTAGGGAATTGAACGCACTCCCTACGACTTGTTAAGAATACACCCGTCATCCACGCAAACTCAACATACTAATTACATGGTAAAAGATAGTTAGGGAGTAATGAAATCTAAGTAAACACTACTTTCCCCACCATTGTTTTCTCAAAAATTTAATTTAATTCGCATAAGTAGATACTTGGGTTAGTTGACTAGCAACTAATTCCGCCCACTCCTTCAAAAACGAGATTTTACTGCTTCCATAAAAATATAAAAATACAAAAATAATCATCCTCCACCCTTAGACCTTAATTAGAGTAGTCTTTAACCTAATGAACACTATTCCCTGTGAGAGAACGATCAATCCCCCGGTACTTGCCACTACACTATACTACATCGGTCAGGTACACTGCCTGGTGGGGAAGCCTCTTGAGATCCCTTAAGAGGTAAAACAAAGTGCGTAAGCAATCCCACGCGCATCACAGCCTGAGGGGTATGTCAATCCAGAATTCCCAAACCGTGTATGCAAGCTTCAAAGATCCATTTATGGATTGAAGCNACGCGCATCAGTGGGAATGTGCAAAACATAGTTGGAAATGCACTTCAAGGGCAGGCTAGGCAACCAAAATGCTATAACTGTGGGGGACTGGGACACATTGCTAGGAATTGCAATCAACCAAAGCGTCCCCAAAACTCTGAGTACTTCAGGGACAAAATGCTATTGATGCAAGCTCAAGAGAATGGAGCGGCTTTGGATGAAGAGGAGTTACTGTTCCTTGCTGGAAATGATGGAAACACGTTTGATGCTGATGTTGATAATCAGCCTGTGCAAGACTTGGCCCTTAATGACTCCAACATCTTTCAAGGCGATGACTGTGATGCTTTCGACTCAGATGTTGATGATGAGCCTACTGCACAAACCATCTTCATGGCAAATCTGTCTGCTGCAGTATCATCAGGACAACCATCCAGCTCCTCTACTGCACCTATCATCTCTGAGGTACCCACAACACCTCACAAATATTTTTCAAAAATTATAAATGGTTCATTGATTAAGGGGGAGAGTGATTTCAAAATCTTAAAAATAACCACAACAAGCTTTTGTGTACATAATCAGCAGTGATGTTATGTGTCAACATATGAATTTTTCGTGAGTTTCGAATTTAATTCTAAATCATTCATTTTTGACACATAACGAGTATTAGTTTCGTCTTTTTTCAGAAAATACTTAAATCATTCCACATTTTTCTCCCAACCTTGTTTTTAACTTATTTAAATCAATTGGGATCACAAAATCTCAATTGACTTGAAATTTGTGATCGGGGGAGAGAATGTGATTTATGTAAAGAAATCTGATAAAAAAATGTGATGTTTTGGAAACAAATGTATGCTCTCCCATATGTGCCAAACTCTTTTATATATGAATGCACATATTGAGGGGGAGCAAAATGGATTTGGGATCTTATGTGAGCGTGGCTCAGATTTAACAATTGAATTGACGAAACACAAATGTTAGTATTCGAAAGGATTTATCCAAGTAGAATGTACCGTTTCAAGAAACTCTTTTTAGATATATACGTTGACGGGTCTAACTTCCTTTTTAAGGAATGTTAACAACTTCAAGTTAGTTATTAGGGCTAGTTATCACCTAAAAGCTGATAATGGATCCCTTTAACTAAGCAACGTAAACGTGTCCCTAGGGTATATGTCTATTAAGAGTGGATCAATTCAAAAAGTGCAACTCACCCCGACATGTGAATATTTCTATCAAAAACCTATGAGCACATGTTAAGGGGGAGCATTTGAAAATCATAAAACTCTCAATGTGTTAGCAAAAATGTGTTTCTTAATCATGAACACTTTGAGAGAATTTTCAATGATTTGGTCGATGGCAACATAGGATAGTCATGAAGTTATAAGGTGGCTAAGGTTAGGAAAACCGTCCTATGATCTGCCAGAACCGGAGGGATCTACCCAAGGACTATACCGAATATATAGTATTAGAAAGTCCTTAGGTATGATTATGAAAAAAGGAGATAAATGAGAAAGGAGAAAGAAGGGGTTGAAGAATTAAAAAGAAATGAAATGAGAAAGGTTGAAAAGAAATAGCCCTCCCATTATTCAACCATAGGGCAGAAACTGGGTTCAATTCATATGCTATTGACTGCTACTAAGGTAACATCGGTATTGAAGAAAAGACGTCATGGACCTAGTGACGCACTGCACTAAACCTTCTAACCACTCAAGTTCTCTCTAAAGAGCTTGTTTCATTCTCACGGGGAACCCTGCATAATCTATCGACTGCTCATTACAAGATATGTTGATATTGAAACAGGAGACACCGCTCCAGTCTCCGACGACCAAATAATGCACTTATCGAGTCTAGAGCCACGAGATGCATCAAAAGTTCTCATAGGAATACGTGCTACTTCTACCTTGGTTGGTCAACATTAAGGACACCAATGGTAACCTTATGAGTCCTACGCAGATCTTAGCAATCTGCCAAGAACACTTATGAGGGAATATACGTATGTAATTTCCAGTGATTGAGTGGAATTCCTGCCAGGGTCAACATCAAACAGCTCTGAAAGCAGGTCACTTCGGTAATCACTTATGGATTACGCTTAGTGATCGCGGCGGTTTCAACATGGTCTACAGTCGTGGAGTGATCTCCAGCGACTCACCTAATCGTTGGTATACTACGGTATGTCAGTGAAAGCCCTTTCGAGGGTATCCGATTAGGAACGGCCTTGGCAAGGTTTAGAGAAAGTTTTCACACTGTGCTGTGCCGGACGTATTATTGTTAACTGTCTTATGCAGGAATTCTTGGTGAATGTTGCTGATTGCTGAAAAGATGCGGATCCATCACCTCATGCTCACACCTCAACAACACAACTTATGATATCATGATCAATTGATGGGCCTCAACAAAGCTTCCACAACTCTGATGGTGAAGATCATGTATCTGAAAAGGTATGAGCATGCCAAAGCTAAGACATCAACATCACATGGAGACGTTACCACACAAATATGACTTGAAGCTACTCTTTTGGATGATAAACACGGAGTCATGTCAACGATCATCCAACGCCTTGAACAAGTCATCTCAAATCTATTGCTGAATGCACAAAGCTTGCAACAATGAAGAATGAAGAATCAGAGACTACGAGCTACAAAGACATCTTCAAAGATCAGAATGCTGGAATTCAAGTCTTAATTTCCGGGGTGACCTCCCTTAGGGGGAGATTGTTAGGAATACGTTTATTCACATTAAAGACTCGGTCACCCCGAGTATATTCAAGCATCAAGTAGCTCGTAGTATTTATCATAGTAGTTAGTAGATTAATAGTTTATTAGTATGTAAATAGTATTCGTGGAGTGAGTCGGGTCTTCACCCACTGTGCTCGCTCTACAGCCTGTTTCATGAGGCACTTAGGAACTTTGTATAAATACCCTCTACCACCCAAGGTAGAGGGTTGAACCTTCACTTCTAATCTAATATTTCATCTTCACTTTCTCTCTCTATGGTTCCACTTTCTCTCTCTAACTACATAAACAAAACTCCACCTAATCTATTGTATGAACATGTTTGTGACTTAATGATTATGCTACATGATTAGTGAGGTAACTCTCGAATGTGGTACTCGGGGAGTGGAGTAGGACGAAGAGGTGCTTTGTGCCGAACTACTATAAATCATCGTGTCCGGTTTGCGTTTTCTCTTCCTTTCTCTTTACTTTCTATACTTGCATTACATTTATGTATTTGTGGCTTGGTATGTATATGCTTGTGATATCAACTTGTTATCTTAGAAATGTAAAACACAAGAAAACTTAATCACACGAAATAAACTGCCCACTGGCGGCGGTCCTTTAAATAGGGACGGTCCCCCAACATTTAAGGGACCGTTAGTGTATTTTAGGGACCGTCCCCAGTATAATCAGAATCAGCTAAAAACGTTTAAACCTTGTATTGTGTTTATGTTTATGTGATTGCTTGCATACTTGACTTATATGTTTGTTATGAGTGACATAACCACTCTTCATATCTAGTCACGCTTGATCAGAAATTTGATACGAAACATTTTAAGTTTTAAAGAGGAACGTGTTCACNAGGATACAACAAACCAACTGTAGGATCTAGATCTTCACCTCCTAGAAAAACGAATGGACAAACTAAATCAAGAGTAACTAGAAATCAAAATTATCATAGGAATAATTCAATGAGTTGGAGAAATGATTTTCTTCCAATAGGATTTTACTCACCATTTCAAAACCCTAGGCAAATGCAACAAATGTATAGAATGTTTGGTGCTAACAACTTTGGACACATGAAATATTGGGGACCATATGTTTGAGTTTGTCTATGTTATCACTAGATATGCTTGGGAATTGACTTGGAGCCCGACGAATGGGTTAAAGATAGTGGGTTTACAAATAACATGACGGGTAACCACAAGCTATTCTCATCATATAATGCAAGTAGTGGAGGTAACGTTACATTCGATAGTAAACTCAAGGGTAACACCATCGGCAAAGGTACAATCACTCATAACTCTCTTACTATAACCAATGTGGAACATGTAGATAATCTAGGTTTTAATTTACTTAGTATTAGTCAAATATGTGATAATGATTGCAAGGTAATCTTTTCCAAAGACAATAGTGAAATCATTAAGGACGGAAAAGTAATTGCCAAAGGAATTAGAAAGGGTAACTTATACGTCATGAAAATTAGTAACAAACCTAGTGACAATATATGCTTAGCTACGGTTAATGATAAATCTACTCTATGGCATAGAAGACTAGGACACGCGAATATGCGTTTATTACAATCATTGGCCTCTAAGAATTTAGTTAGAAATCTTCCTAAACTTAGGTTCGACCAACATTTTTGTGATGCTTGCAAAGTTGTAAAACAAGCTCACTCAAGTCATAAGCCTAAGAATATGATCTCAACATCTAGATGTTTAGAGCTTCTTCACATGGATCTCTTCGGTCCTTCTGCCATACGGAGTTATGGAGGAAATCTATACACACTAGTTATCGTAGACGATTACTCTAGATACACTTGGACTAGATTTCTTAAAAACAAGACCGAAACTTTTAAACAATTTAAAATCTTTAGCAAGAAAATTCAAAATCAATTAGGATGCAACATAGTTTCCATTAGGACGGACCATGGCAGAGAATTTGACAATGAAGTTCAATTCGTAGCTTATTGTGATGCTAATGGTATTAATCACAATTTCTCGGCTCCACGAACTCCACAATCAAATGGGATAGTTGAAAGGAAAAATAGAACCCTAAAATAAATGAGTAGAACAATGCTCAACGAGCAATCCATTCCTCAAAACTTTTGGTGTAACGCCGTAGATACATCCACCTATATCCTTAATAGAATTCTCATTAGACCTATCATAGGAAAAACCCCATATGAAATATTGAAAGGAAGGAAAACCTCTTTAGATTACTTTAGAGTATTTGGTAGTAAGTGCTATATTTTAAACAACAAGGATTACCTCACCAAGCTCGACCCAAATTCCTACGAAGGTGTATTTCTAGGTTATTCTCAAACTAGCAAAGCCTATATTGTACTCAACAAGGAAACAATGGTCGTCGAAGGATCACTCAACGTGACTTTCGATGAGAGTCCCCCTCCATCTACAACATCACCTTTGGTAGATGATGACTTAGATGAAGAAAACGCTGTAGTTGAAAACATGAAAAACCTAGATTTATCTCAAGAAAGTGAAACCATCGAAATAGGAGAAACCACCAACATTAAGGAATCCAAAAGTCATCCCTTGGAAAATGTTACAGGAAGCCTAAATCAAAGAAACCTTAGATCATAAGCTCAAAGCAAAAGCAACCTCTTTTGTTTTGTCTCAATCATAGAACCCAAAAAGGTCAATGAAGCATTGAAGGATGAAAGTTGGATCATCGCAATGCAAGAAGAATTAAACCAATTTAAGTCTAATGATGTTTGGATGTTAGTACCAAGACCTAAAAATGTTACTGTAATAGGAACCAAGTGGGTATTTAGAAACAAACTAGATGAACATGGTATTGTATCTAGAAACAAAGCTAGGTTAGTCGCACAAGGCTATAATCAACAACAGGGAATTGATTATGGCGAAATCTATGCACCTGTAGCTAGACTTGAGTCCATTAGGATATTACTTGCATACGCTTGTGCATTAGACTTTAAGTTGTTCCAAATGGATGTGAAAAGTGCATTCCTAAACGCTCTCATCAATGAGGAGGTATATGTAGCACAACCTCCAGGATTCATTGACTTCGATTACCCCGAGCATGTTTATAGACTTAAGAAAGCTTTATATGGTTTAAAACAAGCCCCTAAGGCTTGGTATGATAGGTTGAAAGCTTTTCTTCTTAAGCATGAATACTCGATGGGAATGGTAGATAAACACTCTTTTCACCAAGAAGAAAGATTCGAACATCATAATCGTCCAAATATATGTCGATGACATTATATTTGGTTCAACTTGTCAAGATATGTGTGATGAATTCTTAAATATCATGCATGATGAGTTTGAAATGAGTATGATGGGTGAGCTTAACTTCTTCCTTGGACTCCAAATAAAACAATTAGATGATGGAATATTCTTTAATCAATCTAAGTATATTAAGGAAATGCTTAAGAAATTTGGATTAGAAGATGCTAAGCCAATTAAAACCCCAATGGCTACGGACACAAAGCTCACCAAAGATGCAGAGGGTGAATCCGTAGATAGTACTAAGTATAGAGGTATGATAGGAAGTTTATTGTACCTAACGGCAAGTAGGCACGATATCATGTTTAGTGTCTGCCTTTGTCCTCGCTTTCAAAAAGATCCCAAAACTTCTCATTTAGAAGTGGTTAAGCGTATCTTCCGATACATTAAAGGCACTATGCACTTAGGATTATGGTATCCTAAGAGGCCGGCATAGAAACTATAGTTTATGCCGAATCTGATCATGCGGGAGATTATGTGGATCGAAAAAGCACTAGTGGCATTTGTACCTTCATGGGTTGTTGCTTAACTTCTTGGTTCTCCAAGAAACAAACGGCACTAGCTATCTCCACAACTGAATCCGAATATGTAAGCACCGGAAAGGCATGTCAACAAGCACTATGGATGAAATAGGCTCTCGTAGACTATGGCATTACACTAGATGATATTCCAATCATGTGTGATAATAAAGGAGCAATAGATTTAAGTAAAAACCCCGTGCAACACTCGTACCAAACACATTGAGATTCGTCACCATTTTCTTAGGGATAACGTACAAAAGGGTAACATAGCTGATATTCTCACTAAACCCCTTAAACGTGAACCATTCTTTTATCTATGCTTAGGAATGATGGAACATATATCATCTTAGATAACCTAATATATTTATCTCCTCTAATCTGAGTCAAGGATTCTTTTGCGCACAAAAAATAAAATTGGGGAAGTAATAATTTTTAGTTTCTTAACAACCATTATGGCATGAAAATAAGTAAACCCCTTGATAATAAGAAAACTTGATTTTGTGCATAAAAACCCCAATTCATATGTTCAAAATCTTCTCACGAATAGGAAAAATCAATTTTTCTTGCATTGTTAATACAATTCAAAAACGTTTTTCCATGCATGCATGATGCACTCAAGTCCTTTATCGGATCATGTAACAAATATGTTATCCGACATGGAAAGATGAGCAAGATTGAAATTAGGAGAATTTCGATTATCGCTTAGGATTTTCTTTCTTTTAGGGTCGAGATAATCGCATCTCCACATATGTTTCATGTAGGCACACACTAGAAACATTCTCTGAAATCTGGCAAACCTTCTGGTGGCGGTCCCTTATTGCCCGACGGTCCCCCAAATGATAAAGGACTGTCCACCTATTTACAGGACCGTCCCTTTGTTTGTGTGTCATGACTTTATGTTCCTGCATTCTTGACCAGCCTACCCTTAGGTCCTATACTCATTCCGAATTTGCTTAAACATCATTTGAATTAACTTAACCAAGCATGCATGCATTGCTATTCTTGCAAACTTCCTCATCTACTTAAACCCTTCCTTCCTCCTTCCATTGTCATGGCATAACATTCCTCCTTCTCAATGTCATCCCACAAGATATCACCACCTAGAAAACCAAGAATATCGGTCAAACCCATATGGAGGAAGAAACAAAGCCTTCGCAATTTCATGAACCACTCAAACAACTCAAACAATCACCATGCTACTTCCAATCCCACATCACAACATGAGGCATCATCTTCATCATTTTCGTTCTTTGCCTCTCAACCACAAAATGGGCCTCCATCCACTCATAATGAGCATACAAACCCGACTCCTCAAGATCATTCATTACCACCATTGTTACCAACTCCATTCCCAAATGTCAACTCCCTACACTCAATCAAGGCTCAAGAATTCTCCAACCTTATTTACTTGAGCCTCCTCAACATCATCCTATCCCAAAAACTTCATCCTCCAACTATGTCACATCCCACTCTTGCCCAAGTGGATCCCCATGAGGGTTATTGTGCTTGTTGCATTTACAACCACAACAACTTCCAAAAGATGAAGAATGATCTTGACTACATCATTTTCATCCTCTTGTCATCCGGGTTTCTACAACCCTTACCCAAGAACCCATCTCCACCATGTCCTCGCATGTTCTAGAGAAGCATGCATGCTCATTAATAAAACCGAACTCATCATGAGCTATCCTAGAAGATTAGACTAGGATTATGAATGTAGACTCATATTTTAAAAGTCATATGAATGATGTTTTTATTTCTTAATGAATGAACTAGTTTATGTATGCATATTTTTTTCCCAGGTTGTTTTACTGCCGGCAGTCCCATATCTCCGTGGCGGTCCCCAAGTGATAACGGACCATCCACCACTTTAAGGGATCATCCGCAGCTTATATATTCCTGCCTATTCTTGTTTTCTTTACAGGATTTCTATGTTTGTTTGCATGTTTCTTCAAACCTTTTGCAGCCAAATTCCATCGATCGATTCCCGGTGTCCTCATCAAGGGGGAGCACTAAGCTAGGGGGAGTCATCATGATGCCGTCATATACTTGGTGAAGCCTTTTTGATTCTACAAAAAGGGGGAGAAGGAAAACGAAAACTTGTTTCAAAAACTCATTAATGCCTAGTTTTATCTCAAATGAATTTATATTTTGTAATCATCAAAAATGGGGAGATTGTTAATAAAAATAATGTCAAAAACATCATTTGCATCACTTAATGTATGTACAAACATCACAAAATACAAACACACGTTACGTAAAACTACGATTAATAAGTTTTTGATCAAGAAGACTCGTTTTTGTCTTCAACATCACTTAAGTTATGTACAAACATCTACCAACTTGTGTACATGATCAAAGGACATATTTCTCATCTAGACTTTACATTTTCATGTCACAAAACATTTTTACAAAAGTATTTTTGTATAATTCAAAGAAATGTTTTATAAAGAAAATGTTTTCAAATTTCAAATTCATAACAGCCATATTTCCCGCTCAAAACCGACAGCAATTTTTCACCAGATAAATTTTCACCACGTCAGGACAAAAATGGGAGCGTGTGTCAGGACAGTCCCTTAAATAGGTCAACGGTCCCTTATCGATAAAGGACCGTCTGGTATTTACGGGACCGTGGCCTCTCTCCTGGCGTCTATAAATACAGAACTGTTCTCTTTCAGAAATCTTCACCTCTTATGCACCAAAACTTTCTGTATTCCAAAATCCTTTCCAAAGCATAGTCTTTCATCACATTATCGAGTTCTTAGTTGTTTACAAGTGATCACACTCATCATTCCTCTAAAGTGCAAGAGAAGAACATTCGTTGTAATCAAGAGACGAAGTGTTAAAAAAGAGTCTTACTCATTGTTGCGGATCTAGCACCTTTTTCATTCATTGTTTCTTGTATGTAATAGGACTTGAGTGCAATTCTTATATTGTGTATTATGTTATATTGTGCCATCGTGTTGGTACGAGGTGTGAAGCCACGTGGGCTTTGTTAGATTGGTTCTAGCTAGGATTAGGACTTGACATTCCGCTTGTGTAAGGTTTGTTCCTCCATAAGGGAGCGTGTTGATATAGTGTTTGTGAAACTCTCGAGTGTGAGACTCGAGGAGTGAAGTAGGGACGAATGAGTGACCTTCGTGGCCGAACCACTATAAATCTGCGTGTCACGGTTTGATTTTTCCTTGCTTTACCTTTACGTATTTACTTGTTATTGATTATATTTGTTGTTGTTTTGAATTCACATAAATATCGAATCGAACAATTTTCATAAACACAACTTGGAAAGTAAATATTCTAAAACGAAATTAATAACGGTGAAACTATTCAACCCCCCTTCTAGTTTCTACAGAGGCTATGCAAGATGAAATGCTAAAATTTAAGAATCAAGAAGTATGGATACTTGTGCCTCTACCTGATGGAAAGATAGCTATTGGAACAAAATGGATTCTCAAGAACAAGAGGGATGCTACAGGTATTGTGGTTAGAAATAAAGCTAGATTGGTTGGTCAAGGTTTCAGACAAGAAGAGGGTATTGACTATGATGAAGTTTTTTCATCAGTGGCAAGGGTTGAGGCCATAAGACTATTTTTGGCCTTTGCCTCTTATATGGGATTTGTAGTCTATCAAATGGATGTCAAGAGTGCTTTTCTCTATGGCAAGATAGATGAAGAGGTGTATGTGACTCAGCCTAAGGGACTTGAGGATCCTCAGAATCCTAAGATGGTGTACAAGGTTGTAAAAGCTCTCTATGGACTACATCAAACACTAAGGGTTTGGTATGCAAGATTGTCAAATTTCCTATTGAAGCATGGTTATAGAAGAGGTGCTATTGATAAAACACTCTTCATCAAGAAGAATTCCAGGGATATTATTCTTGTTCAAGTCCATGTGGATGATATCATCTTTGGTTCCACAAAGGAAGCTTGGTGCAGAGAATTTGAGGAATTAATGAAGGGTGAATTTGAGATGAGTGACATGGGAGAGCTTACATTCTTCTTAGGTTTGCAAGTCCAGCAAAAGCATGAGGGGATCTTTATCAGCCAGGACAAGTATGAGAAAGACATACTTAAGAAATTTGATTTGGAGAATGTAAGGACTGCAACTACACCATATGAAGCTCCAAAGCCTAAGAATCAGAATGAACCAGATTAAGATGTTAATGTTCACCTCTACAGATCTATGATAGGTTCACTTATGTACTTAACAGCTTCAAGGCCAGATATCACATTTGTAGTCAGTGCCTGGTATGTGCTATTTTACACATACTTTTGACCTTAGTTTAAGTGTAGAAAAGACCAAAAACTAACGTGAAACGCCAAAGATATCGTGTTTTTGTGTTTGTGATCGTGCAGGAAAAGATATTGCATAAATTGCATGAAAATCAACCTAAAAACCTAAAACGAGCACGAGATGTGGAAAAATGTCACAAAGCCGAGTCAAAGATGAAATCTACTCAAGGAAAGCCCGTGATGACGAGTTTATTTCTTAAAAAGCTCAAGAAGATGAACGATACGCTTAATCAAACCAGAAAGATATTCATGAGAAGAAGCTTTCCAAAATTGAGCAAGTGAACGTTTTTACGTCTTTGAAGACTTGAAATAAACGTCAACAGAATGCCTCGAAGTTACATGAGTTTACATTTAGTAGTTTAAACGTTTATTGGTATTGTAATAAAAGTTTGATGATGATTACATAACTTGTAAAAGTCTAGGGGGCAAAGCGTACACGTAAGCAAACTTGTAACCCCCTAGCTTGATATATCTCTTGGATGGCTTCATTTGTAAGCATTAGATTAGATTAGACTAGGATTAGGAGTAGAGGTAAGGTAGGTGTAGTTTAGCTTATTTTCATGTCTTAGTGTAATTTTTATTAATGCAAACTTATTTCATGTCTTATCTTTATCTTATTTTCGCGTTCTTAAATCTTTTCTTTAATCTTTTAAGCTTATTTACATGTTCTTAATCTTTCTTTAGAGCTTTTATAAACTTTTCACCACCTTTGCATGTTTTCTTAAAGTCGTATGTTTTAATATGTTTAGAGCTTATTTGTGTGTCGTTGGCTTATCTATAGCTTATTTAGTGTTTAAAATTAGTTCTCTACTTAGTACTTATTGGTTTTCTTAGATTTAATCTTTGGTTTTACAATTATAAAAGTGTCCAGTACGTTTCCATTTTATTTTTTGCGAGTATCACATTTTTCTTTAGGGTTTTGCGAGTATGACCTAGGTTTTTGCGAGTATGATCCATGTTCCTTGCGAGTATGAGTAAGTTTAGCGAGTAAGGAGCATTGTTTTGCGAGTATGGTACGTTTTGTAGTTTTGCGAGTATGGGGCATCATGATTTGCGAGTATGGGTTGATCATAATTGCGAGTATGGATCCCTTAGAGCTTAGCGAGTATGGTATCATGGTTAGCGAGTATGGAAAGCAAATTTAGCGAGTATGATGTAGTTCTTAGCGAGTATGATATTATTCTTTGCGAGTATCATGTAGGTAGCGAGTATGGTTCCTATTTTACCTAGCGAGTATGATAAGGTTCACTTGATTGCGAGTTTTGTTCTTTTCTTCACCTAGTTTCATTTCTTTTAAACGCCGAGCTAGGCTTTTATTTCCCTCATCGTTTATCGAGTGAGGTTTTCTTTTTGTTAAATCTAAACGTTATGCTGTCGAAATTTTCTAAAATCTTTTTAGTTACTTTTCTTATATAAGTCTTACGTCTTTTCATTTTTAGTTATTAAACTTTGTTTACGTTTAATGTTTACAAGTCTTTTTCATTTCTTTATCGCTTTACGTTATTTTAAATGAGTCGTGAGTAGTTTTAAATCGTGTTTGCTTAGTGGCTCGGGTTTGTGAGTTAAGTGAGAGTGTTAAATGTTTGTGATTAATAATCGAGAGGTTACTTAGACGTGTGATTTAATTATTCAAAGACAAAAACCTTTGAACGATTAATTCACTTGTTTAGAGTTCTTATCTCTTCAAAGGATTAATTGACAACTAATCTCGAGAAAGGAAAATAACTCGTCACAAACCTTTAGCTCAAACTTAATAAACTTACTCGCGTCGCCTTGCAAACACATTGTCTTTTAAATTCATTTACCGCTTTCATTACTTATCGCACTTTTAATTACCGCTTTATTTAGTCGCTTTATTACATGTCTCTTTACTTGTTTACTTATTTTGTGTCNGTCGTTTTTCTTATATAAGTCTTACGTCTTTTCATTTATAGTTTTCAACTTTATTAACGTTAAATGTTTTACAAGTCTTTTCAATTATTTATCGCTTTATGTTTTTAATATGAGTCTCGAGTAGTTTTAAATCGTGTTTTGCTTAGCGGTTCGAGTTTGTGAGTTAAGTGAGAGCGTTAAACGTTTGTGTTAAATAATCGAAAGATTATTTAGACGTGTGATTTGATTACCCAAAGGACAAAAACCTTTGAACGATTAATTCATTCGTTTAGAGTTGTTATCTTTTCAAAAGATTAATCAAAAACTAATCTCGAGAAAGGAAAATAACCCGTCACAAACTTTTACCTCAAGCTTAATAAACTTATTCGAGTCGCTTTGCAAACACATTGTCTTTTAAATTCATTTACCGCTTTCATTACTTATCGCACTTTAGTTACCGCTTTCTTTAATAGCTTTATTTCATGTTTCTTTACTCGTCTACTTATTTCATGTCATTTTACCGCTTTACTTTACTTTAAATTGTCGTTGTAGTATAATCATAACCAAATACATCTTTTAAACCTATTCACCACACATAGCTCACGGTCTTGAGTGACGAGATCCATATTCAACCCTCGTTGGGACAACGATCCGAGGTTCTTGCTTTCACTAGCGAGTTTATAAGCTTCACCGCTTGAATATTCGACAACGATCCGAGGTTCTTGTTCCAGACATCAAGTCACACCATTGACTTCCCACTTAAATGCAGTTAAGAAAATCTTCAAGTATCTAAAGGGCCAACCTAAGTTAGGTCTTTGGTACCCAAGAGATTCTCCCTTTGTGTTGGAAGTTTACAGTGACAGTGATTATGCTGGTACTAACCTGGATAGAAAGTCCACTACTGGAGGTTGTCAGTTTCTGGGTAGAAGGTTAATTTCATGGCAATGCAAGAAGCAAACCATTGTGGCTACTTATTCTACTGAAGCAGAGTATGTTGCTGCTGCTAATTGTTGTGGACAGGTACTTTGGATACAAAATCAAATGCTTGACTATGGGTTCAATTTTATGAACACAAAAATCTTTATTGACAACCAAAGTACAATTTGCATATTTAAAAATCTAGTGTTTCATCAAAGAACTAAGCATATTGAGATTAGGCACCATTTTATAAGAGATGTAAATGAAAAACATCTTATTCAAGTGCTTAAAATTCATATTGATGATAATGTGACTGACCTTTTAACCAAAGCTTTTGATGGTCCTAGGTTTAATTACTTAGTAGTCTACATTGGGATGGTTAATCCCTGATTGCTTTGTTTGAGGGGAGGATTAAGCCTAAGGGAAGGCTTATGCCTAAGGGGAGGCTTATTGTTGTACAATTTTAGGATAATTTTTGTAACATTTTTGTATTAGTATTGTATAGTTTGTTTTCTGTGTGTACTAACATTTTTGCAGAAAGTAAAGACAAACAAGAGAAATTAGCAATGAAAAGAAGGATCTTGCAATTTTATTGATAAAAGCTGCATTCTTAGATGCAACATTACAAAAGCAGGATTCAAATACATCAAAAGCTGTCTACCCAAACAACTACCCAATTACCCACTATTCCATCTTCCTCTTTCCCTTGTTCTTGAGATCTGGCATGCTCTTGTGCACTCCTCTGGCTTGCATCTGCGTGTCCCACTTCTTTGGACAAGCAAGTCCTAATACTTGCTTGGATGGTTTTGGCAATCGATGAGAAGACCCAGGCACTGGAATTTGGCTAAGAGATGATGCAGCCTTCTCAAGCTCTTATTGGAACACCTTCTCTAGTCGCCTTGTATCATCCTCGGCTTCAGAATCATACACCTAGCGTGGAAGGTGTGAAATATCTATATCATCTTCACCTGAAGAAGAAGGAGTTGGAGGCTGGTTGTGAGCATTTACATCATGCTTCTTCTTTCATGCTTGTTCTTTTGTTCTACATCCGTATCTTGGTTTGAAATTTCGTGGTGGTGGGACATTGTTCAGTTCAGAGGAATCAGATGAAGAATTGGATGCAATTTCAATGATATCAGCGTTAGGGTTCATGGTGTTATTGCTGATGGAAGGATTGTATGTGTAATTGGGATTTAGAGAACGGTTGATGTGTGTTGATTATGATTTAAGGCCCTCTTTATAGGCCTGGTCAAACTTTAATTAGAAGTTAATGCAATTTAATGAGAGTCGGTTGGAAAGTTAAAATTGGAGATATTTACTAAAGATGAGTTGACCAAAAGAAGATATTTTACAAAGGAGTTGTTTCTACTGATGGGTTGTTCCTGCGGGTTGACCGTCATTACTGCTGATGGTTCATCATTCCTGCTGGTCGAGTTGACTTATTGACCATAGTCAAACAAACCAGGGATTCTGCTGATTGACCAAGTGTTTCTGCTGTTAGAATTATGGTTGCTGCTGATAGTGCAAAATTCTAGTTTTTATTTTGGGAAATCATTAAAGTCAAAATTGGTCAATGATTCTCTCTGAGATTCTTGTCAATTAACTTCCACGTTAGGAAACTGCAACAAATAACCTAACGTGCATATCCCACGCCCAAAATAACTGATTCCCTCTCATTATAAACTTAAATCCATTTCATAACTTCTCAATTTCACAACTCAATCTCTCAAATCTTCAATGGCGGCACTTAAGTTCAAAGGTGATCATAACAAAGTTGCATTCTTGGGAAAAGATAAGGGACATGAGGAATTCGATCTAATGGTGGACTTCTTGCCAAGGTCAAAACTTAGATACGCTCTCACACATTACCCTACCATTATATATGAATCATTGGTCAAACAATTCTGAGCAACTGCTAAAGAACGATCTCTTGAGGGTCAACCTATAGAGCTTGTGGCAACAATTGATGGTGTGTAGCATGTGATTACAGAGTCCTCTGTAAGGACTCACCTTTAATTGGATGATGAAGATGGTGTATTTCAAACGAACAGGGAGCTAATTCTTGCAGGCTTGGTAGATATTGGCTATCGACCTGATGGTAAAAAGATTTGGAATAAAAACAGGCTTTACCCTAAATGGAGGTTTCTGGTACATACTCTACTTCAATGTCTGAGTCTCAAGTCAGGAGGTTGGGATCAATTCTCAAGCTCTCTTGCCTATGGTATTGTGTGTCTTTCACAAGGTAGTACTTATAATTTTTCTAGGTTTCTATTTGAGGGAATGCTTAAAAATGCTACGGATACCAAACACAAATACCTTATGTATCCAAGGTTTCTACAGATTATATTAGGCATCGAGACTCAGGACAAAACACATAGGCCCATTGCAGAATTAACTGCAGAATTGGTTGCAACAATGAAAACCAATTTTGTTGGGGTGCGTAGACCTTTATTACCTGCTATGTTGCCCATTGGCAATGAGGATGTTGGTGAAGGTGATGCTGCTAGTGGAGCTAATCTGTATACCCCTGATGCTGCTGGTGCAGATGTACCAGTTTCTGCTGATGTTGGCACCTCAGATGCTCCTGATGCAAGTGCATCAGCTGCTGCTGATGACCAGCCACCACCATCTCCTACGCCTCCATCACCTAGACCTCCCACACCACTATCACCTAGTTTTGTTGCTCTTGATGAGCCAGTTAATGAATTTTTTGAGACCATTCAGTCTCCTGATACACAGGGAGTTACACCTGCTAATCCAGAGGCTACTTTTGATGACATAACCCCTAACTCACCAAAGTTTAGAATGATCAATACACCTAGTCCTGATAGGCATGTTTTTGATGATGATGCAAATATAGGTGCAGGTTTTCTTGACTCTCCTACCAGGTCCAATGAAGCTCCAAATACCACAGGTAAACCTGCTGGTGGAGCTGAGGATCCTGCTGCTTTCACCTCTATGTCTGCCTTGCTTGATAGGTATGTGAATAAAGTTGATGACTTGGAGAAAGAGCTTAAGGAAACCAAAGAAACACATGGTGGCAAAATTGATCAGCTGACTGAGAAGGTTCACTCATTGGAGGCTAAACTTGAGAAAAAGAAAAGGAAGAGTATGCGTTAATACAAATAATGTCAAAAACGTTATTCGCATTGTTCGATCTTCTTGTGTTTTGATAATCACAAAATATAAAGACATGTTACGTAAAGTTACGGTTAATAAGTTTTTAACCGAGGAAACTCGTTACTTCTACGTAGCTTCTACAACGTCACTTCAGGTATGAACAAACTTTATACCGTCATTAGTTTGGTGATCAAAGAAGTTTTTATTTTCTTACAAACTTACATTTTTAAGTTAGACAAAACATTTTGACAAATGTATTTTTGTGTTTTTAGAGAAATGTTTTATTAAGAAAATATATTCAAAATTCAAACTTATAACAGCTAGTTTTCCTCCAAAATAGCTGAAACTTCACCAGATAAGTTTTCACCACTTCAGGACAAAAATGGGAGCGTTTGTCGGGACGGTCCCTTAAAGTGGTCGACGGTCCCTTAGTGATAAAGGACCGTCTCCTGTTTACGGGACCGTCTGGTCTGTCCTGTCGTCTATAAATACTGAACTGTTACACATCAGAAAATAAGGTTTTTCACACACAAACCTTTCTGTTTTTATTTTCCCTTTAGTCTTTGATCACTATAACATGTCGGTATATGTTTATAAGTGATTTCCTCTTCCGTCAAGTGCAAGAGAAGAACTCTCGACATCAATGAAGTCTCGAGATGTTATAGGTGTCCACACACAAACGTAACAAGTGTCACGGTGATAGGTTTTGTAAATAATGTCATTGTTTTCCGACTTGTGTGTGAGTCGAGGATGGGGATATTTGTGTGAATTTGAATGGTGATGTAGATCCAAGAAGTCTTTTAACTAGATTAGTTCATGTATTGGTGTGAGGAGAATGATGTCCTAGTGTGTAGGTTAGGACTTAGTCGAGTTATTATGTAACAGACTTGGATCGGGTGATGATCCAAGTGTGTCATGTGTGTAGTCTTGGTTCGGGTAACCAAGTGAGTCAAGTGTGTGAAGGCTTGGTTCGGGTGAAGAACCAAGTGTGTCTAAGTGTGAAGGCTTGGTTCGGGTGAAGAACCAAGTGTGCAACTATGTGAAGGCTTGGATCGGGTGAAGATTCAAGATGGACAAGAGTGCTTGTTCATGTGGCCACGTGGGCCTTGGAGTAGATTGGTTCTAGCTATGATTAGAACTCGACATTATNAGAACCAAGTGTGTCTAAGTGTGAAGGCTTGGTTCGGGTGAAGAACCAAGTGTGCAACTATGTGAAGGCTTGGATCGGGTGAAGATTCAAGATGGACAAGAGTGCTTGTTCATGTGGCCACGTGGGCCTTGGAGTAGATTGGTTCTAGCTATGATTAGAACTCGACATTATGCTTAGTGTCGTTAAGCCTTGTGTAAGCATGTGTACGGATTGCTCCGCCTGAAGGAGAGTGTTGATATAGTGATTGATAACTCTCGAGTGTGGTACTCGGGGAGTGGAGTAGGACGGAGAGTGAGCTTCGTGCCGAACCACTATAAATTGCCGCGTCCCTTTGGTTGTGTTCTTTCCTTACTCTTTACTTTACTTGTTTACTTATGTATGGTTGTAGCCAAATTGTTATCACATAACAAGTATAATTCAATAAGCTTTGTTGACATAAATAATGCATAAAAACGTTATTTATATTTTTCGATATCTCTATGTTTTGACGATCACAAAATGTAAAATCATTAAACGTAAGATTACTACGTAAACAAGTATTAAGCTAGTTTATATCATTATATCCAACTTAATCACTTAAGGTATGAATAAACAAGTGCTTAATACATCTCATGATCAAAGGGGTATTTAATTAATTATTACAAAGTTTATTTAATTACATAAACATATTATATATTTTTTGAAAAACAATTTTGGTAATAAAGAAAAATGATTTAATCATACTAAATATCAGTTAGTTTTTCACCAAATAAACATTCCCCACAAAAAGACAAATTTTCTGGCCGTTACAGCTGGGCGGCCCCCTTAATTTTAAGGGGGCCGGCCACAATTAAGGGGACCGGCACGCTCCCTGTGTCAGAAAATGTCAGAATTATTCGCTATAAATACCACCTTAATTCTGGTATTTTTCCTCACCTTTTGCACGAAAATTTTCAGATCTAAATCTCTCTAAACATCTTCCAAAACCCTTTGATCATTAGATTATTAATCCTTGTTTAAAGTGATTCAATCCCTTCACATCCATCCTCATCCAAAGTGCAAAAGAAGAATACTCTTTCAACAACAAAGTTCAAGAAGTATTGTAGTGTAGTTTTGTATATT
>LBNU01039394.1:272520-294675 GCA_014162995.1 Artemisia annua
CGTTTGGATTAGTCCATAACGACTTGCTAAACATCGTAAAATATGTCTAGAACGAGTTAAAAATAAAAATAAGGAACATAGTAAACTACTTCTTAGCATTATCGTCTTAGAGTCGAAGTATGTTTACGTTCCAACATACGTCTTAACAATACATACATATTTATTCTTCTTTATATTTATTTTTGTCTTTTGTATTGTTGTTGTGTTTAGGTGAAAATGCCAAAAGCGACTACCGAAGACCTTTCCCAAACCAAAAATTACATTCCAAAAGTCTCCCAACTTCCTACTACATCTCTTTCCATTGGACATCTATATCGTCAAATTGAGGATAGAAATGTTCATGAGGGACGTGTAGTAGATCGTGCTTATTCCCAATCCGACTACATCGATCGCTTGTTCACAAGCATCAATTTCAATTCTCTCTATGAAATCAATGAACCCATTGTCCCACGTTTCATAGTCGACTTCTATAGCCAAGCCACGGTTCAAACCGATGATCTTGGTTTCATCACCATTTCCTTCATGATCCAACACGAATTCATCACCTTAACTCTCGATCAATTCAGTCAAATCCTTCAAATTCCTTTCAGAGGTCAAGCCGTTTTCACAAACGAGTGGGACCTCGAATCTCTTCTTCGTTGTCGACCAACCTTTGGTCCATATCTTTCCGACATTCCTCATCCCGACGAAATTCGTCTAATCCTTGGGTTGCAGCGTGCCACTACCACCCGAAAAATAAAATCCAAAAATGTCGAAATCTCTTCAAATCAAATTCTTCTAAAAGAATTAGGCCTCAACATGAAGCGTTGGGAAGAACTCATTCGAGAGAATGCGTTCGGTACCGGAGGCCATCGGGACCATCTCCCGGCGTGCCTTGCTCATATGCTGTATTGTATCGTTGTTGAGCAACCATACAATTTGGCCTACTTCTTCATCAAACGAATTAAGTGCGCAAGGAAAACTCCAAAAGCAAATCTCCCATATGGAATGTTCCTAAAAGTTGGTCGCGCGTGAGGTGCATGTTACGATCCTAGATCGGACGCATGAGGTGCACGTGAAATGTACTCGCCAACTTATGTCTATTTTCGATGTATTCCAAAGTCTTTGTATGTATCCAATATCCTTGATGTGGACCACATTTCTCGAGCAAACCTTCTTAAGAGAAGATCGATAACTACTTAGCGTTTGAATGTGATATCTTTATCGGACTAAAAACTATGAAACGAGATGCTTATGAAGAAATTCATTTCTCTCACAAAAATAAAATAATGAGATACCAAAATAGGAAAATGGGAGCAAGCGGTACACGAGTAACTTCCATGGGTAGCGTTGGCATCTAACTTGTAATTAAACAATGATCCGTTTTTACGCTTAGTTTGGGGACTTGTGAAAAATCAGGGACGATGAATTTTATCCAATTGGTCACTTTTCTATGAATCGTGTTCCTACTCTATGATCCTTAATCGTTATTGAAAGATAATGAAAGTCAAGCACACCGTCATAAGCTAAAGTAGTGTAATATTAGAAGTACATAGTAAAAAATGGAAAACCGGGGCGTTTTAGGGAATAAATGATTTCGCATCTCTTTTGAACGTTTTGCTACTTCTCAAAGTTAGTAAAGAGAGGTGTGAAATTATTTATNTATATGTTGCTTGTCCACTAAATATTTTTTGCAAGAATTCCATATCTCGATTCCGTTATGACCTCAAAACGAGGGGGAGTATACGTCAAGGGGGAGCTCCAAGTAAATCGGGATAACCTTTTTGATGCTAACAAAAAGGGGGAGAATTGATTTAAACTCACAATAATACTTGTATATATACTAATTTTCGCTTAATGAGTTTAGATTTTGTAATCATCAAAAAGGGGGAGATTGTTGACGTAAATAATGCATAAAAACCTTATTTATATTTTTCGATATCTCTATGTTTTGACGATCACAAAATGTAAAATCATTAAACGTAAGATTACTACGTAAACAAGTATTAAGCTAGTTTATATCATTATATCCAACTTAATCACTTAAGGTATGAATAAACAAGTACTTAATACATCTCATGATCAAAGGGGTATTTAATTAATTATTACAAAGTTTATTTAATTATATAAACATAAAATATATTTTTTGAAAAACAATTTTGGTAATAAAGAAAAATGATTTAATCATACTAAATATATGAATTCAAATTTTTAACCAAAATCAGTTAGTTTTTCACCAAATAAACTTTCCCCACAAAAAGACAAATTTTCTGGCCGTTACAGCTGGGCAGCCCCCTTAATTATAAGGGGCGGCCCCCTTAATTTTAAGGGGGCTGGCCACAATTAAGGGGACTGGCACGCTCCCTGTGTCAGAAAATGTCAGAATTTTTCCCTATAAATACCACCTTAATTCTGGTATTTTTTCTCACCTTTTGCACGAAAATTTTCAAATCTAAATCTCTCTAAACATCTTCCAAAACCCTTTGATCATTAGATTATTAATCCTTGTTTCAAGTGATTCAATCCCTTCACATTCATCCTCATCCAAAGTGCAAAAGAAGGAATACTCCTTCAACAACAAAGTTCAAGAAGTATTGTAGTTGTTAGTTTGTTATATTGTGTACATTATTTGTTAAGTTGTGTTGTGCTTGTAATAAGTAGTTTAGGAAAGTAGAAGTTGTGTAGGGAGAAGAAGTTGTGTAGTAGTGAAGTGGTGTGAAGTAGTGACGAAGTTGTGGTGTGCTCAAGTTGTGTAAAGTTGTGAAGAAGTCGTGAGATTGGTTCTAGCTAGGATTAGAACTCGACAATCTAGCTTTATGTCGTTAAGCCGGTGTAAGCGAAAGTTGTGTAAGGTTTCTCCGCCACAAGGGAGTTTTGTTGACATAGTGAAGAAAACTCTCGAGTAGGTGACTCAGGGAGTGGAGTAGGGAACAAGGAAGGTGACCTTGGTAGCCGAACCACTATAAAATCCTTGTGTTGTGGTTTGATCTTTCTAACTCTTCTCATTCATTACTTATTTACTTACAACTATATTAGCTTAGTTAGTTAGTAATATATATTTGTCATATAGTGCAAGTCCTTGAAATCACATAAACAAGAATCGAGATAGTTTTTAAAACAAACTTGTTTTCATAAATTTTAAAAACGGACGTAAAACTATTCAACCCCCCCCCCCTTCTAGTTTTCACAAGTTTTGCAAATGAATATTAACCGCGACCTAAAAACGGCGAAATGTTTTAACGACTAAAAAAGAAACGGTGAAACTATTCAACCCCCCCCCCTCTAGTTTCTACAATTGGTATCAGAGCCAGGTTATCAAGATCTTTAGAGTAAACTGTACTTTAAAACTTGAATCGATCTATGGAGTCTTAAAGATACTTAGAAGAGATCTATTTGAATTAGTCACCATTTTTCGAAAATGAAAACTGTCATTTGGAAAAATGAATTTGAAAGTTATGTGAAATCAATTAGTCATATTCTTTGGCGTGTCATTTCTTTTGATATTTTTAATCAATGAGAATAGATTTCGAAAATCAAAATGTCATAAGAAACTTTTGCTAGACATTGAATCTTGAATGTTGATATATTAAACTTTGCCAAAAATTGGATTTGACAAAACCATTTTATGAAATGTGGTAAATGATATGCAGCAAAATATTTCAAACTTTCATCAAGGAAATGGTCAAGCCAAAGATGATGAAAATATGTTGTTAGTAAATCACTTAGCTCAAGTAGAATCGTGTACTACTAGTTTGAATGTTTTTATTGTAGGTAATGTTGCCGACAAGAATCACATTAACAACAAAGTTGATGTAATTTTATACAAGCCTTGAAGTGATGTAAATGAAGAAGACTAAATGCGTGTTTAGATAGCCTAAGGCCAAGATAGCTAGTGACCAAGACAATGCGTGGCTAGATTGTGTAACTACACCTAAGGACGACTCGTCAAGTGAGTTTTATCATGTCTTGCATCTCATACAACACATGTTATGAAATGTGTCATTAAGGATAGCTAGAGGCCAAGGTAAGTTTTCTTAAAATTTTGCTTATCATAGGTGCAATTTGAATGCTTGCTATATGCTTACGTGACTATGTGATTTATCGTAACTTGCTTGCATGCTAGATAATATCTATATGTTCATGTGTGCTATATGCTTTGTGATCATTAGACGCTTTGTCTAAATGCTTATCCATCTTTAGATTCAAGCAAATTATTTGAAAAAATAATGGTCTTACCACAACCATTATTTATAATGAATTTCTCGTCAATCAATCACTATAGACGATGCACACTTACTTCATTCTTTTTTTACTCTCTAGTTCTCGTCTATAACTTCTCTTGGAACTTACATGATTGACTTCTAGCCTCTTTGATGCAACTCTCGTCCTTGAATCCCATTGAACGTTTTACTCTTTTCTTTCTTCTGTTTTGACTCAAAATCCACTCTTTATTCAAGCATATCGAGTCTTTCCTCTTTCTTCTGTTTCGATTCCACTCCATACCCATTCCCTAGCCTACTCGTGCGTATTGAGTCAACTCCGTGTCTTAAAATACAAAGAGTTATACTTTAAAACGATTTGGAATCAAAGACTTATCACATTAACTCAAACAACAAAAATCGTCAAAACTGCACAACATTCTGACGGCGGTCCCTTATCTCTCGGCGGTCCCATATCGATAAGGGACCGTCCTTCAATTTCAGCCTACAATCCGTTTTTCTTACCACAGAAGATGTAAAACAAAACCATACACTCCCTCTTGTGCAGAAGTGGCGAAAATTCGACCCAACACTCAAATTCCTCACTAACCTCAAATTAAATTAATTCAAGGTTTACAAATTCAAGATCATCAATCACCAACTCTTACTAATCACTTTATTGTAAGTCAATCTATTCAATTTCATTTAATCAATTCGAATGGAACCATTAGGGTTCATATGAACACAAAATTAAAAATTGGGGATTCTCGTTTCTTTGTTAAATTAACAACAATTGAAAGTAAATTTAAACAATGTAGCACTAATAATACTCGAATCAACCAACTAATTTACTTATTTTGCGGATTTCGAAAAGAGGTCAAAAATGAGATCATCCCCAATTCAAATTTGATGTTGTTAATATTTTTTAATCACGTAACAAAAACGTAGTTATACATTGTTAATACATGCCAAAAATGTTTTTATAATCATGCAACAAAATGGATACGAAATCTTTAAATTAAGATCTACTATAAACTTCAAGAGTGTTTGGGATAAATGCAAAATTATGGTCTAGCTAGCCTAACGCTAATTTCATATTGGTACAACCTAGCTACACATATTAGATCATAATTTCCATCACATAGTTAATACAAATCAGAAACGGTTTCATAAAAAGGAATAGCTAACTTAGGTATTACTACAATGTTAAATTATTTCTAATATTTGTTCATTTGTTTCATAGGTTAATCATGTCACACACTTACGATAATGACCACTATCTAACTCATGTTTACATCCCAAAACTTTCATTAGAACATCATTCCGACCCTAAATTCATCCAAATATTTAAAGAACTTGAAAAGGGACATATTCATGAGGGACGTTTCATAAGTCAATTATACGAAGATAAGGAATCTATTAACAGAGGCTTTCGCAACATAGGTTTTGATTGTCTTCTGAGCATCAATTAAACCATTTGTCCTAGATTTATATTAGAATTCTATAATGGAGTCAAAATCAAATGAAGTCAGGATTACTTAATACATTTTTGGTGTACCATAGGTCACTATGGTTTCTCTTTATCTCTTAAACAGTTTGGTCAAATCCTTGGACTTCCATATCATGGGCAATGTGAATCATCCTCCACCCAAAGACAAAATAATAAAGTCCCTTTGTGAATCATCCTCCACCACTCACCCAAATAAAATTCTCTTCACCGAACTCCGTCATTGTCTTAAGGCAATGGCAATCATTCTATGTGAGAATGTATTTTGTCTTATGAATGAAAGTGAGTATGTACCGGCATCAATTGCTCACATGCTTTACTGCATTCTTACACGGACACCTTACAATCTTGCATACTTCTTCGCTAAGCGAATTATGCAACTCGAGGATACCATCGATAAGTTGATGCCCTACGGGATGCTTTTAAATCGTCTCTTCAACTATTTTATGGATACCTATCCTTATCTTCATAATCCTCTCTATCTATCTTACGATCGAGTCATGGCCCCCATCTTCAAACAACAAATATCATCGTTTATAAATCTTGAAAGATTACCAATTGATGACATAGTGGATGAGTAAATAAAGAAGTATCTAAAGAGACGCATGGAAGAGGATTGAAGTCAACAACTATGTATTTGTTTAAATTCGTATTGATTGCTATAATGCAGTAGTAGTATTATGACTCTGAATGTTTATGTTACCTCTATCACATGATGTACTTGGAATTACTATGTTTATCGGTTTTATGAACTAGCACTATGTTTATGTTATGGACGTGTTTATGAGATTTTTTGTTGGCTTATTACATCTTTTATGGTAAAATTCATGTTCATGATTGTTCTATGAAAGGTAGAAATGAGTTGTATGTACAGGTTGCAGAAATGAGAAACTGGGAAAATCCTGCAAACCCACTGCCGATGGTCCCTTATCGACCTGGCGGTCCCATAGTGATAAAGGACCGTCCGCTATTTAACGGACCGTCCATGTGGGATCACGGATTTTTGCACTGTTTTCTTCCTTCCTATAATCCTAAACCTATTGCATGATTATCACCACCTTACCTTGTTTAGATAAACATTTTTATGTGCTTAAGGTCTCCTAATGCATGCTTTGCCCAAACCATAACCATGCTTGATTATTTAAACCTTACTCATTACCCTCAACATCATCACAACAACCATTCATATTATCCTCATCACCTACAATGGCCTCATCTTCCATTACCTTGTCAACCACAAAGAAAGAGCTCACAACACAACCACCAGATAAAAGGCCTAAACTCAAAATCATTCGACCTCAAACCAATTTCATTGACCTCACACTCTATGACTCCACTCCATCTCCTAAGTCACCACCAACATCACCTCAAGCACCAAGTGCACCACTCAAACACCATCCACCAATGGTACTTCCCACTCATCATCAAAACCATCCTCTAGCTCAAAGCCAACCACATCACCTTTCTCATCATTCATCAAAAACTTATCACCTTTGCTTACCGAATCTAGTTCGGGTGCCTACACTCCATTAGTGAGTAATCAACCACCATCTCCCACTCACTCAATCTTATCACCAAGAAACCAACTTCCATTTCAAACAAACTCACCAAATCATACCACCACATCACCAAATGGGCCTTTGGAAAACATTCCTTCCACACCACCATCATCTCCAACTCTTGGAAATTCACTTCCCTACTACTTTGTTAACAACCACACGGTGGGGTGTGCTTGTTGTTACCATAAATTTCATCTCATCCACTCTCTTCGAGATGAACTACACATCATGTTTGGTCACATTGAGTATCTCATTGCTCAACAAAATGTGCAACCAACTCTCCTTGCTTCCATGTCACCATCGGCAACACTTTCGGCTCCACCTTCATCCTTACCATCATCCACTCCACCATCTAACTAGATATTTTTCAAATGTCTAGTTCATGAATAATTAAGTGGATGTTATGTTTTGGACCAAGCATGCTATGGGAGATAATTTATTGTACTAGTTAATGTTTATGTATTGTTGTCTAATGATGTGTTAGTTATGAAATTGTTATGATTATCCTTGTATGTTTCTTGGTTGAAATGAATGAATATTTAGGTTTTAAATTATGATAACATGTTGTGATATTGATCATAGTTGAACATGAAAATGGATTAAAATTATTCAACCTTAAAAATGAGAAGTTGCTTAAATCACAACACATCTACCAACTAGGAAACCTACTAGTGGCGGTCCTTTAGAGGGTTGGCGGTCCTCTATCAATAAGGGATCGTCCCCTGTTTACAGGACCGTCCCTTGTAGTGCCAACATTCAGATTTTACCTGTATTTTTTTTATCTGATTCATGCACTATATAATTGATTTCACACCCATATGCTTTCTACATACTTTCATATATATATGCATGTGCTTTGCTCTAACCTGTTTTTGTAGCACATCACCATAGTTCGATTCCCCGATGCCCTCATTAAGGGGGAGCACTTAGCTAGGGGGAGCTTGTATTCCGTCAAAAATGACGATGCCCTTTCAAGGATGCTCGTGTATACTCTCCTCAACATCAACGACACCTTTTTGATTCTACAAAAAGGGAGAAAAGTAACGGGAAAACATATTAAAAATTTATCAACGCATAATTTTACCTAAAATGAGTTTATATTTTGTAATCATCAAAAAGAGGGAGATTGTTAATACAAATAATGTCAAAAATGTTATTCGCATTATTCGATCTTCTTGTGTTTTGATAATCACAAAATATAAAGACATGTTACGTAAAGTTACGGTTAATAAGTTTTTAATCGAGGAAACTCGTTACTTCTACGTAGCTTCTACAACGTCACTTCAAGTATGAACAAACTTTATACCATCATTAGTTTGGTGATCAAAAAAGTTTTTATTTTCTTACAAAGTTACATTTTTAAGTTAGACAAAACATTTTCACAAAAGTATTTTTGTGTTTTTAAAGAAATGTTTTATTAAGAAAATATATTCAAAATTCAAATTTATAACAGCTAGTTTTCCCTCCAAAATAGCTGAAACATCACCAGATAAGTTTTCACCACGTCAGGACAAAAATGGGAGTGTTTGTCGGGACGGTCCCTTAAAGTGGCCGACGGTCCCTTGGTGATAAAGGACCGTCACCTGTTTACGGGACCGTCTGGTCTGTCCTGTCGTCTATAAATTCTAAAGTGTTAGTCTTTGATCACTATAACATGTCGGTATATGTTTATAAGTGATTTCCTCTTCCGTCAAGTGCAAGTGAAGAACTCTCGACATCAATGAAGTCTCGAGATGTTATTGGTGTCCACACACAAACGTAACAAGTGTTACGGTGATAGGTTCTGTAAATAATGTCATTGTTTTCCGACTTGTGTGTGAGTCGAGGATGGGGATATTTGTGTGAACTTGGATGGTGATGTAGATCCAAGAAGTTTTGTAACTAGATTAGTTCATGTATTGGTGTGAGGAGAATGATGTCCTAGTGTGTACGTTAGGACTTAGTCGAGTTATTATGTAAAAGACTTGGATCGGGTGATGATCCAAGTGTGTCATGTGTGTAGTCTGGGTTCGAGTGAAGAACCAAGTGAGTCAAGTGTGTGAAGGCTTGGTTCGGGTGAAGAACCAAGTGTGTCTAAGTGTTGAGGCTTGGTTCAGGTGAAGAACCAAGTGTGTCAACTATGTGAAGGCTTGGATCGGGTGAAGATTCAAGATAGACAAGAGTGCTTGTTCGTGTGGCCACGTGGGCCTTGGAGTAGATTGGTTCTAGCTATGATTAGAACTCGACATTATGCTTAGTGTCGTTAAGCCTTGTGTAAGCATGTGTACGGATTGCTCCGCCTGAAGGAGTGTGTTGATATAGTGATTGATAACTCTCGAGTGTGGTACTCGGGGAGTGGAGTAGGACGGAGAGTGAGCTTCGTGCCGAACCACTATAAATCACCGCGTCCCTTTGGTTGTGTTCTTTCCTTACTCTTTACTTGTTTAATTATGTATGTTTGTAGCCAAATTGATATCACATAACAAGTAGTAATCAATAAGTTTGCAAAAGAATATTAACCGGACCTAAAAACAGCGAAATGTTTTAACGACTAAAAAGAAATGGTGAAACTATTCAACCCCCCCCCCCTTTCTAGTTTCTACAGTATGGTATATGATTCAGAGGAAGAACAGGATGATGTGGAATTGGATCCTCTTCATGTGTTGGCCAATGCAACTTTGGCTCAGGAAACTCCATCTCCTATACCTGAGGCTACTGTTACTATCAAGTCCAAAGATCCAATAGTGTGTCAAAGAGAAAGAACAGGAAACGAATAAGGAAGAGTTCAGAAGTGCCAGCCTTTGATCAAAATAGGTTTAATGTTGAAGCTGGAAGCTCTTTTTTTCCCACTACCAGCCCTTTCTTATAAGATGATGAACCTGTTCATGCTGATATTGGTGATCGTGCAAATAATGATGGGGTTGCTACTGAACCTATAAATATTCCTGCTGAGCAACCATCCACTACTTTACTTGTTACTACTGAAGTTCATATTCATTCTGCTGATGTTGGAGTGGGTATGGATGTTGATTCTGCTGTGGGTGTCACCTCTGATATTGGACATGCCTCTACAATTCGAGAACACCTATCTTTGTTGCTGGGAAAATCTATATGGTTCCTTCTGTTGATACTACTGATACAGGTGTCAAAGTTTCTGATATTCCCTCTCATGACACTAACCTTGCTTCTGCTCCTCCTGTCAATCCTTCTAGTGGTGTTTCTTCTATTGGTAGTGAGACAAATGTTCCTCCACTCATTTCTGCTGATGTTGACCTTCTTAGTGATCTTCTCACCAAGGAACCTGCTGATGATTCTACTCACAAGGAGAATGCACCTATAGTTGAGGAGGATCTTGATTCTGATCTTGTATCCGAACAAGAAAGACTTAAGCAAGAAAGACTCCTGAAAGAGTATGAAGATAAAAAGAGGAATTCAGACTTGGCACAAAAGCTGCAAGATGAGTTTGATGCAGAGGTTGACAAGCAAACTGCTAAGTATGTGTCATCCTTACCCATTGAAAGACAAAAGGAGTTGGATGTTGTTGTTTCTAACTTTTCTGAGGCTGATTGGATGCACATCTAGACACAAGTTGCTACTAACACTTCCCTTACTAAAGAACTCTTAGGGGTTAATGCTACAGATGAGAACTTTGCTTCTAAGATGGTTGCTTTAATGAAGCAAAAGAAGAAGGCTGGAGATGAGAGGAAAGCTAAAGCTAAGAGGGATAGACCTATTACACAAGCACAACAGAGAAAATCTATGAGAGTGTTTGTGAAGAATCAAAGTGGTGCTGTCTATAACTCTGGATGGAGTAAGGCTCAGGTTTAGGCCATGTGAGATGAAGTGCTTATTGGACACTATAACATGATTCTGTCTAATCTTCAGCAATCTGGCATTAAGGTTTCTCAGCAGCCTTTGCCAAGCCCTAACCCTACTTTAGAAGAACCATTTTCTAAGTAGCTCAAGACTGGTGATTCTACTGTAGATTCTGTTGTTGACACTCTTACAGCTACATCTATTCCTGCTGATGATTCTGCTAGTCCTATCCCTGCTGCTTTTGTTGTTCCTACTTAGGGGCAATCATCTGTTTCTCCTGGTGTCACACCCATGGTTTCTACCAAGGATCAACCATCTCATTTTATTAATCCAAAGGTAGAATCTGTTTCTACTGATGATCATCCTTCTCATAAGAATCCACCTCCTCAGTCATCTATTCCTCAGGATTCTACACCTTTGGAGACACCACAGGAATCATCCATTCCTGCTGATGACCCACAAACCCATTCCCACTGATGAGAATCCTGCTGTCAGTATCCCTGACTCATCCCATGTTTCTTCAAGTAAACTGGACAAAGGGAAGTCTCCTATGGTGAAAGAAGGCCCTACTCCTAAGCAAAGAACAAAGAGGCAAATGGAAGAAGACAGGTTGGGTGAAGCGGCTGCTAAGAGATTCAATGATGATCAAAAGGCTAAACTTGCAAGGATTCATGAGGCCAAGATCAGACAAGTAGAACATGAAGCTGCAATGGCTAAGCAAGCTAGGATGGAAAGAGATGCATCTCTGGCAAGGCCTGTCTCAATCCAAAGACCATCTAGGTTAGGTGGTGTTGCTGTTCCATCCTCTCCACCTAAACCTGCTGTTGATTCTGCTGCATCTCAGGAGCCACCTTCTCCTCCTACTACAGCCATCTATACTCCAGGAAAAAGAAACAAAAGTATGGATAAAAAGATAGGCTATTCTAGGCATCTTGATTTAAAGGCTGAGGATAGTTCTTTCATTGAAGAAGTCTTTGCTGATGATCCTGCTGATGATGAACCAGTTATGTGGCATAAGTTGGTGAAATGGGAATTGACTTCTATACCTACGGGCCAAGTGAATACTATACATAGGCTAGATGGGTCTTACAAACATTTCACCTTTTTACAAGAAATTCTCCATATGGTGGATAGACAGGATCTGATCAAGCTTTATAGTTTGGTATCCTCTCACCTTGCAACTCATACTCCTGATGGTGCTGGGTTACTGCTGTTAGGAGACCTTGATGTGCTTTTTGACTCTGTCTATCAACATGGTAAAGGTTTCAAAGTTTGGGATAATCATCATCACTGGACACTTTGTGGTTGGAGATATTACCCTCTCCCTCATGTTCATGTGTTAGAGACTGTTTCTGGAGTGGTTGTGTATATGTTCTCAGATCTGCAATATCCACTGTCAGTGAATCTTATGGAGCAAATGCTGAAGCATTAGTTGGAGGTTCCTCCTCATATGGTAGGAAATGATATGAGTCAAGCTGAGCAGTCGATTGCCTTGATTAAGTCTAGGATTGTGGCTAAAAGACCTTTTTCTTGATCATGGTATTATGTATTCTTTTGTATCTTTTTATTTTCTTTCTTGATTTTATTTCTTTTCTTTTAGTTAAAAAAAAGTCTAACTTGTATTTGTATAGTTGCTGCTCTTTCTTATGTACAGGGTAATGTGTTGGTTAATTACCACACCACATATGGTTATCAACTCACCATGATGATGACTTCATTCCATCAAAGAGTTGGCTAGTCCAAAGGGTACGGCTTTGGTAAAGACACATCACATCCGTTGATAGCTGTAATGGTTTGCTCAAAACCATAGGGTATTCAACTCACCCATGCTTCATTGCTGAGAGTTGAAAATGGTTCTCAATTCACCATGGATGTTTTCCTTAGGGATTCCAAAGAATTGGCTAGCCTACATGTGTATGGCTTGTGGTAAAGGCAGTGGAAAACCATACTTGGTAATTAATTCACCAAGGTAATTTCTTACCAAAGGATTGGCTAGTCCTAAGCAAACGGCTTCGGGTAAAGGCATACCAAATCCATTTATGGCTGTGATGGTTTGCAAAAAATCATTATGGTATTCCAACACACCAATGATTCATGTTCTGAGTGTTGGACTGGTTACTAGTTCACCAGGCTGATGACATGATTCCACCAAAGGACTAGCTAGCCAAAGAATGAATAGCTACTTGGTAAAGGCTTCTCAAATCTATTCTTATTGCTGCTAGTTCTGGTTGTTGCTGATCTATAGGAGTGGCTGCTGAAATCTTTGTTTTCAACGATGGTTACTTATTGCTGCTGATAATTAGAAGTTGTTGTCGGTTACCTACTTTTGCTGCAGAATTTAAAGTCTCAATCCTCATGCTCTTGAAGTTAAAGATCTAGCTGGAAACTTGAAGTTAACCATCTCAAATTCAAGTTTAGGGGAGGATTGTTAGGAATTATTGAATAAATATTCTGCTGACATGTTCCTGCTGGTGCCTTTAGTGGTTCCTGGTGATAGAAGGGTTCCTGCTGATATGTATTTCTGCGGATATAGTTTATCCATAGTATTAGAGTTGTTAGAAGGGATATGCATGAGTTATATTAGGACAAGATATTGCATATCTTTTATAGTTTTCTTTATACGTTTTCTTGTAATGAGCTGTCTAGGGTTTCTTGTAGTTTAAAAGAAACTCACGGCTATGAATTATGTACAACATTAGAAACAATCTTTAGTGATTAATATAGATCAATAGAGGATCAAAGTCTTTTAGTTATTCATGTTCTTTACACTTGTGTTTATATTCCACGTGAACATAAGTTTGTCAGAGATTCTCTATATAGTTTGCTCTTTATTACATTGGCATTCTATCGATTCTAAAGGCTCAAAGATCTAGCTAGGAGCTATTTCCTTCACTTAATATGACAAAAGAAGAATTCTTCAAATGATGAAGAATGAAACACAAGGGACTTGCTTGCTAAAGAAGTTTTTATTTATTAGTCCTTTGTAGTCTTTTGTAAACCCTAATTCTCTATTATATAAAGAGATCAAGGGTACATGTTTTACATTAAGTCTTCCATAATGTAGTCAAAGGTGTGTGTGTAACCTAGACGTAGGAAAAACGTCTAGGGTTTGTATTTGTTACCTCTAAGATCCAAGGTGTCTTTGATCCCTGTTACAGTTAGGTAACACGTTTTATTCTGATCAAATAAAATTGGGGGTGATTGTAGAAAAACCTTGTTGTCAATAACATATGATATTCTTATTATTCCGCTGCATATTGTCTATGTTATTGTTAACCCTAGATGCTCAAAACGGTCCATCAAGTTCTAACAGACTCCACAATTGGTATCAGATCTAAGGGGGCTCGTTATGTAGGGATCTACAAGGTTTTTAATTGTTGAAGAAGAGCAGAATTGAATAAGGTACAATCGGTCCTTTAGAATTGATTTTTTAGGATATTGTATCTTTCTTTATTGTTTTCTGTGGCGACAAAAACACTAAACGGATGATGATTAAAAGCGTTAATATTATTTGAAGTTTAGTACGTGGTTCTTTCAATTGATATGTTAAAGAAGGGTTGTCATCTTGTGCATGGTTGGAGAATAGCTTTTTGGTGATTGGTTCACAAAGTTATCCTCGTAATAAAAGAATTCGTGGATCAGTGGATGATAAATTGTATCATGAATTTATAAGAGGCATAAGATATATTAACAGGGTTTGTCCTTTTCTTTTGCAAGTGGTAATTTAAGTGCAGGTAATATTTTTTTAATTCCACCTCGTACTACATAAATCAATTGATTAGTTATTATGGAAGCTTTGTCGTTGATGAGACGAAAAGTGTTACGCTTTTAGGGGGTCATTTAAGCCCTAATTCGTATAAATGTGATCAAATATTGCCCTAAATCGTTCCTTTTGTCATTTTAGGTACTTTTGAGTGGAATTCTGGAAAACATGCATATTTGGACGTTTTTGGAGCATAAAAGTGAAGAAAACGACAAAGTCTCAAAAGAAGCTGGAATTGCTACCTGACGGCGTCAGAGTCACAACGTGACGCCGTCAGCAAATGTTGACAAAGGAGTAAAAACCAATTTTCAAATGACGGGCTAGAAAGAATTTGGAGATTTACACCTGACGCCGTCAGGTGTTAATAGGTGTAGGCCGTCAGGTTGTAATTTAAAGAATGACGGCCCAGAAGTCAACAAAGGGTGGCGGCGGGCTGACGGCGTCAGACCCTATAACCTGACGCCGTCAGAGTGTAAAAGTCTATATATAGTTTTCTATTTTTCATTCATTAGGGTGGAACTTTGTGGAGAACTTTTGGCACCAAACCCTAGACGAATTTTCTGTAGTTTTTAGGGTTTCCAACCCTTGGAACCCTCATGCTTAATTAAAGATAAGTCTTCACTTTAATTCAATCAATATGTCTATGTGTTGGTTGATTATCTCTTTGCTTGTCTTTTAATTAACATGCTAGGCTAAATTCTTATTGTGTTTGCTTAGATCTAATGAAACCTAACTATTAATTATTGGTTAATTGATGTGTTGTTGTTTGTTGGGATGATTGTTCCATCAATGTTAGGCTCAAGAAAACTGGCCAACCTCCTTTATGGTAACGTGCTTGAACGTCTTGGGAAACATGTAGCCAAGGCATACTAGGCTATTAAGGTAGTATTTAACGCATGAGCCACTGTTTACAATCCCTATGGTTGTGCCGTGCATGGCATAGGAGGAGATAAGAGCTCATAGAATTGGAGAGATATGTATGCCACTCCATGAGTTATTAGGAATACACCCTTCATCCACACAAGTAACATACATATCAATTAACCGGTAAAAGATAGTTAGGGAGTAATGAAGTCTAAGTAAACACAACTTTTCTCCATATAGTTTTCACAACCAAATAGTTTAGTTATTTTATTTTATTTGCAATTGTAGTTATTTTGGGTTAGTTGACTAGCAACTAATTCCGCCCACTCCTTCAAAACCGAGATTTTACTTGCTTTCCTAAAAATATAAAAATACAAAAAGAATCTTCCTTCACCCTTAGACCTATTAGAGTAGTTTTTCTGTCCTAACGAACACTATTCCCTGTGAGAGAACGATCAATCCCCCGTACTTACCACTATCCTATACTACATCGGTCAGGTACACTGCCTGGTGGGGTTGTAAGCCTCTTGAGATCCCTCGAGAGGTAAAACCTGTTGTAAGGTCACAAAACCACGCATCAAGTTTTTGGCGCCGCTGCCGGGGAATAGTTATTGTTTAGGTAGAATTTTTATTTTATTAGGTCTACTCGCTAGATTCCTTTCTAGTGAGATTTTTATTTTATTTTTCTAGGATTTCTTTAGTCTATCTTATTTCTTCGTGTTTTTGTTCGTAACCTTTACCATCCGCCATCATGGAAGGTGGTAACATCCTTGATCCCAACAACCCACTTCAACCAAACCACCCACCACAACCAAACCAACCTCCTAGACCCCGTACCTTAGGAGAGTATTCCCGACCTAGCCACCTTGGCTATCGCAACACCATTGAGCTCACTCAAGGAGCCAATGTCACTCCCTTGCGATCCGACACCATCCGGTTGGTGCAAAGCGGATGCGCATTCCATGGACTTCGTTCCGAAGATCCAAATCAACATCTCAAGGATTTCCTCAAAATCGTAGATTCCATAGACCTTGATGTTGCCACTCGAGAGACGACCCGATTGCGTCTCTTCCAATTCTCTCTACGGGACCAAGCTAGTCAATGGCTTGAGCGACTTCCCGCAGGATCCATCACCTCTTGGGACGATCTCACAACTCGTTTCCTTGCTCAATTTTTCCCACCGGGGAGAACTACCAAGCTAAGGAATGATATCTTGGCGTTCCAACAACGCCAAGGCGAAACCCTCTACGAGGCATGGACTCGATTCAAGGACTTACTCCAAAAAGTCCCTCATCATGGCATAGACCTTTGGCTCCAAGTCCAAATCTTCTATGACCACATCAATCTCCACACGAGGCAAACCATTGACCAAGCGGCCGGTGGCAAGCTACGTGATCTAAGTGCGGAACAATCATGGGATCTCCTAGAAGATCTTGCTCTATATGACAACGAAAGTTGGAATGATCCCCGTGATTTGAATAAAACGGTCAAGGCAATATCTTTGCCTTCGAATAATTCAAGCACTTCCGACCGTAGGATCATAGAACTTGAAGACCAAGTCAAGTTTCTCATGAAATCCTACGAAGCTCCTAAACCTTCAAGCCAAGTGAACAAAATCACTTCTTCGTGCGAATTATGTAGTGGTCCCCACGACACTCGTGATTGCATGGAACTCCCCGAACAAGCTTTTGCGGACTACGCATCCACGCGTACCGACGGAGCGGGAGATAAGTGGTACACTTTCAAACCCGAGCCAAACCCTTATGGAGATTCATACAACCCCTCATGGAAAAATCACCCCAACCTTAGGTGGAAGTCAAACCAAAACGCACCCCAAAACAATTCTTCCAACCCACCTAACCGGTTTCAACCCAACGGTAATTCCTCAAACCGTACCTTCAACAACAATCCTTCCAACAACTATGGTAGTACCAACAACTTTGAAGGATTGATGTCCAATTTTATGGCATCTCAAGAAGCTCGCATAGCTAAATTCACATCCGAATTCAATCAACAACAAGTAGAGATGACCAATAAAATTGACAACTTGTTGAAAGCCCTCAACAACCAAGTGCTATCACCCCCACAAAAGGACGCTAGAAACACCAATAGCGAACCACAAATCAAGGACCCCTCTTCATCCAAACATGTCCACTTCGTCAACGTTGTGACCATTAGACCAATTGATAGGAGTGAGAATGATAGTGAATCAAAGGATGAGAGTAAGGAATTAGAGGATGATAGGAAGGCTAAGGTTAGCGAAATAGAAGAAGTAGAGGAGGAGGATTACTTCAATAGGTTACCCACTAAGGAAGAGCGAGCATATCATAAGAATCTATTCGATGACTCCGAGACCCCATACATCCTAGGTAACCCAATTTTCAAGGTGGGCGATCCATCTAATCTCAACATACCATGCAACATCGGGCATTTGCATATTTGGAAAGCGTACATTGACCCTAGATCACCCATTAACATCATGACTAGAGCTCAATACAATTTGATAATGAAAAGTCAACTAGGGTATAGAGTGTTTCCCGATAAGGGATGGATTAGTAACTTCACGGGAAGAGTTAAAGGATTACCGGTTTATGTAGGAAACTTTACCTATGTCACCGACTTTGTGATTGTAGAAGATATCCGCCCAATAATCGATGCAAGTGTGACCCAAGTAGTCTTAGGCAAACCATTTATCGAGGTCTCTAGAATGACTCATGAACCTTCCTTAGGGATAGTCACATTTAAGGATGAGACCGATGAGGTGAACTACCAAATGCCGTATAAGATAGAGCAATACCAACACTTGTCAAACGTTGAGAAGGAGCTCAAACAAGCGGTTTACTATAGGAATGATGAGGATAGACGTAGGGGAGTAGACTATGTCATGAAAAGGATTTTCGGTTTCTATAAGGATTGTTTGAACTTAGGGCCCGAATACAAAACCGGAAAAGAGGATGACTTAGGAACCGTGACCAACGACGAAGTCACGTAATGTACGGTGACTTTGAGTCTAGCTACAAGACTCGTTGATAAAGAAAAGCGCTTCTTGGGAGGCAACCCATGCTTTGTGTTTGTTTGTTTATTTGATTTTATTTGTTTCCGTATGTAAGTTATATTTCTTGTTATTGATTCATGCTTCGAACTAAAATGTGAAAATGCTTTATTTTGTTTTTAACTTCATCTTAACTACATATAAAGGTATTTTGCAAAAGCTAAGTGTAAGGGAAATCTAAATCGGTTTATAAAGAACGAATGAACATGAATCATAACTATGTAAATTAACATACATAATAGTATTTGTTTGAGTCAAATTCTTGTATCGAGTCATAATGAATTTTTGCAGGAATTCCAGGAAGTAAGATCTAGTTTTTTCCAGAATTTTTCCGGACACTTAACATGAGAATTCTGTCAGATCATTCTGACGGCGTCAGGCATAACACCTGACGGCGTCAGGTTAAAATTTTCTGCAATTTTTGAAAGTTTTGTATTTCTTCCGAAAACCTAAAAAGTTTTGTTAATTCTTTAACTTATAATCTCCAGGAATTCTGCAAAATATTCATTCCACAAGCATTATATCCTATTATGTAGATTTTACCGCCGATTTTATGCGAGATTGGCTTTTATCTTTTTCAGGTTAACAGGTTATTTTGGACAAGAAGACGTCTATTATTTTGGAAGGGAAGCTTTGAACGTTCGTCTTTCTTGGAAGAAGATCTAACCATGTTACTTCACTATCCACATCAAACGATTCAGGGGAGTATTTGATTTCATTCTTTCATTTTATTTACTTTTACGTCTTCTATTTGAACATTGGGGACAATGATCGGTTTAAGTGTAAGGGGGTTAAATGAAGGCACCGTTGAGAATACACTTACGCTTGATGTTTTGCTTTGTTTAATAGTAAATTTGTAATAAAACCAAGAGAAATATCTGTTAGGGCAATTTTAGCGCCAATTTAAAATTTTTTACAACATTTAGAAGTGAAACAAGTATGTGTCAATATGATTTACAACAACAAAAAACCAACACATGGTCCATTATTGTTCACTCATAACTAAACAACATGCACAATTATTTTAGTGGTTCTGCAGCACCTTTGGATTCTTTTCCACTTACACAGAGTCACAAGACTTACTGTTTTTGACCCACCTTTACATTTCATCCACACCCAACCACTGACATTACACTTTATCTTTACTAGTACAGTTATTCAAAAAAATTACATATCCACACGCACTTCTACTATTATTTCTATAACTTTAATATCCAACAGCAATGAACTTAAGCATGGAAAACAAACTTTATTCATAACAAGCATTTTTTTTACAAACATCACATGCAGATCAACAACAACACCATCATTAGCTGAAGAAAACACATTACAATACAAGAGACTTAAAATTCAAACAACCTTCCTACTAGGACACTTAGAAACTGAAACGTGGGTTTTGCAACCTATGCACTTAGGTTTTACCTCTCAAGGGATCTTGAGAAGCTTACAACCCCCACCAGGCAGTGTACCTGACCGATGTAGTATAGTGAAGTGGCAAGTACCGGGGGATTGATCGTTCTCTCGGGGAATAGTGTCGTTACGCTTGAAAAGCTACTCTAATTAGGTCTAAGGGTTGAGGGATGATTCTTTTTGTATTTTTATATTTTATGAAAGCAAGTAAAAATCTCGGTTTTGGAAGGAGTGGGCGGAATTAGTTGCTAGCCAACTAACCCAAATATCTACTTTTGCAAATAAACTTAAATAACAAGAAAATTAAAGCGGTTGTGAAAATTATAAATGAGAAATATGTGTTTACTTAGATTTCCTTACTCCCTAGCTACCTTTTATATGTTAATTGGTTTGTGTTGATTATGTGGATGACGGGTTGTATTCCTTTAAACCATTCGTAGGGCTGTGTACGATCTTCCCTAACTCTATAAGCTCCTACTTCACTCCTATGTCGAGGCGATTTAAACTCCTAACATGGGATCATTAGAATTCGCTCATGCATTAAATACAACCAAATAATCGTAGTACACATCCGATTCATGTTTCTTAAGACGTTCAAGCAAGTTACCGTATAGGAGGTTAGCCAGTTTTCTTAAGCCTAACATCGACTTCACCCAACCACAACAATCACAAGCAAACCAACAACATATAATCAATAGCTAGGTTTCACTAGATCTAAGCAAACACAATAAAGACCTAGCCTAGCATGTTAATTGAAAGACAAGCGTAATATATAATCAAACAACACATAGACATATTGATTGATTTGAAAGAATACTTATCTTTAATTAAACATCAAGGTTTCAAGGGTGAAAAACCCTTAAAAATACTGTAGAATACGAGCTAGGGTTTTTCCCAAAAGTTGCACACTAATGAATGAAAATTAGAAAAGTATATATTGATTTTACAAGCTAACGGCGTCACGTTCTAGTGCGTGACGCCGTCACCTCGCCGCCAAACTAATATTCGGATTGCTCAGATCTCTGACGCCGTCCCTCTTTAACCTTCTCTGGGCCGTCTCCCTTTGTCATAAAACGTGACGGCCTAGGTCCAATTACACGTGACGCCATCACCCTTTAAAACTTCAAATCTTTCTGGGGCGTCTGGTGTAAAAATCATCCTTCGTTTGTCAAAGTGTGACGCCGTCACACTCCAAAGCGTGACGCCGTCAGGTACTAATTCTAGCATATTTTGAGACTTTGTTGTTTTCTTCACTTATATGCTCCAAAAACGTCCAAAATGCTTCCTTTTCCAGATTTCTTCTCCAAAGTACCTAAAATGACAAAATGAACGATTTAGGGCAATATTTGATCAAATAATTACGGATTAGGCTTAAATGACCCCCTAAAAGCGGTACACTTTTCACTTCATCAAATACCCTTACACTTGAGATTTGCTTGTCCTCAAGCAAATGCGCTTTTATTCCAATCATAATATGAGCTAAGGGTCATTTAACACGAATATAAAAGTAATTACAACAAATAGTCATTCAACCCTAGTCATAATAAGCACGGAAATCATACACTAGCACCTCACAAATAGTGTTTGGATACTCTCATCTCTCGGGTGTTATAAACCTATATAACTAAATGGAAATGGAAGAAATATCACTCATTACCTGTCATAGCAAATAGATTACCATAGGCTTGGGAAAGGATCAAAAACCTCCTCCACTAGGCGTAAGCACCTAAGATAAACTATCAAAGAGGGCTTTACAAAGGTTGTAACATGATGCGCGTGGATTGCAACACGCACTACGTTTTACCTCTCGAGGGATCTCGAGAAGCTTGCAATCCCCACCAGGCAGTGTACCTGACCGATGTAGTATAGTGAAGTGGCAAGTACCGAGGGATTGATCGTTCTCTCACAGGGAATAGTGTTCGTTAGGCTAAAAGCTACTCTAATCTAGGTCTAAGGGTGGAGGAAGATTCTTTTTGTGTTTTTATATTTATGAAAGCAGTAAAATCTATGGTTTGGGAGGATAGGGG
>LBNU01039396.1:0-10148 GCA_014162995.1 Artemisia annua
TTACCAAGTTCCTTAACAGATTGAACAGAAAATAACCTAATGTCGTAATACCTTTAACACACAATCCACTTTGAGTGAACAGCACTCAGTAGGCTGCGTCAAGAGCCAGGATCAAGTCCATGAAAGGCTTCCCATTCAGTGAGGCGATCTCAGTGAATATGCAACCTAACCAAAGAAAGAAGAATGGATTCCAGAACTTGACAATAGTCACGAATCCCACCCTTCCTCACCATTCACAAAGACTGAAGAAATTGGCGGAATTGGAGAGTTGAACGGCTTTATTTATACTATTACTATAAATGCAATTTCCCTACCAAGCCTCAATCAACTGCCATGACCTTAATTAAGCACTGTCACTATCCCGTCAGCAATATTATGTCCTTCGACATGGAAGAAAAGCTTTCCATAGATTTCTTTAAGGTATCATTTAGATCAAAACCTGGAATAAAATAGATGTTTATATTAGTAATATATACATTGTAAAGAGGAGAAAAGTAAGTTTGTGAATTTAAGCTTTAGACTTACACAAACCCTTTTCTCCTCCAAGAAACATACTCGTACTCGAGATAGCTCGATTGTACCGTAGTTGTTACTTAAGCTTAGCTTAAGTTTAGCGAGGAGGAACATACCATACATTGTCATTTCAATCCCAAGTGTTTGTTCCGCAAAACACTTGGGTATAATTCTTTGAATCATTTCTAATAAGAATTAAACGTTGAAAAATTATATTTCTCTGTTTTACGTTTAGTCTTGTTCTAGTTTGTTATCAAAGAAGTCACTACATCATATTACCATAACACTCTTAGTTTAACTCTCTAGTTAACACTAAGTGTGAAAAAGGGACCAACAAGAAGAATGCAATGTCGTTAGTGGCAGGGACGGAAAGATTAGTTCGTAATTTATATGGCTAATCTCCGGAAAGATTGGTATGATTGTAGAAGAATGCATTGTCCCCTAGGCAATGAATATATGGCTAATCTCCGTAATCAGATTGCTAATGAGTTATTTTTAATTGCTTCGACTTAAGATTAGTTCGTAATTTACATTGTTTTATGATCTTTCAATAAGACTATTTATATTTTCATTTGTTTATTCCAACATTACTTTCTTTATATTATATTTTTATTCGAGTTACTAATTTTTTCATTAAACGGTATATTTTATTCAATACAAAATCAAACAGAAGGTTAAATTGGTAATTTCAGGCAACTCAGATTGCTCATTCAGAACAAATATCAAACAATCATTTTCACTCAGAATCATGTTCACTCAGCATGTGGGAATCATTCAGCAACTTTTACTTTATTTTACCCTATAAAAATTAGAATTTTTTCTTTTTTACATACTTCGTTCCTGTGGTTGACTAAAAATCACACTGATCGTTTCTGTTTGATTTTTAATTACACTAGTTATATCAGGTTAGTCGGGTTCGGGTCAAATCTTGTTCAGGCTGAAAAAAACATACCCAACACCGACCCGAATAGATACAAACCCGACTAACCCGGGTTCTAGATAGAGTCGCGTTCGGGTATGTTTTTTTTAGCCTGAACACCCTTTGATCCGACCCGGATTGTCCCGAGCCCAACCCAACTAACACCCTTATGTATAATAATCTATAGTTTTTTAACCAATGGGCCTCTGGTCTAGCGGTATGGAGGTTTTATCCTCCTAGGCAAGGTCTCAAGTTCGAGTCTTGTCTAAGGCGATAGGGTTTCCTCCCACGTGCATAAAGGGAAGGGTGCGATTGCCTTCTGGGCTAGACCCAACCTAGTTGTGTTGGCTCGCTACGTCTTCTGGGTTAGGGGCCATGTAGCCACAATTGCTGTCCAAAAAAAATAATCTATAGTTTTTTTATTACACCGGGGCAGTCTATATCATTATTATACGGATAGTCCTTATTTCTCAAAATAAATTATTTATACTAGACGAGTACCCGTGCATAGCAACGAGATTTTATAGCGATAGATAGTTCATTGATAAAAAAAAGTTTATAGGTTATAAACGAAAAATAATAAAAGTTTGAAGATTTGGGAATTAAACATAATGTTTTGAAACCCGGTTCGACCCGGGTGGTTCAACCGGTTTAACCGTTCCGGTCGAAAAATAGGTCGATTTAAACCGGGTCAACTTGCTAGGTTGGGTCGAAAACGGGTCAAATTAAACTGGGTCAACCCACAGGGTTTGAAGCGTCCCGGGTCAAACCGGTTTGTGTTTTAATTAGTTTTTATTTAATTTGATAGATATCTTTTTAATTGGTTGTACATTGTGAATAAATCATTGTACTTTTAAGTAATAGATAATGTTTTGAAATCCGGTTCGACCCGGGTGGTTCAACCGGTTGAACCGTTCCGGTCGAAAAATAGGTCGATTTAAACCGGGTCAACTTGCTGGGTTGGGTCGAAAACGGGTCAAATTAAACTGGGTCAACCCGCCGGGTTTGAATCGTCCCGGGTCAACCCGGTGTGTGTTTTAATTGGTTGTATTTAATTTGGTAGATATGTTTTTAATTGGTTGTACAATAAAATAGTCTTTGTAATACTTTTAAGTAATAGGGTGTTTTAATAAGAGTATTAATTACATTTCACTTTTCTCTCTCATTTGACCATTATTGAAAACCCAACATTTCTTGAAAACTCAACATTGACCATTTTTCCATTATAAGTAGTATAGATATAGACACTGTTGTAAAAATCGGTCCAGGTGGCCGATTAATCCCCGCATAATCGCTGATCGCTTACTAAGCGTCTTGATTTATCATAATCGGCCTATTTAATCGTTTTGGTCAAAGATCGCTTTAAATCGGTCAACAAACCGATTAATCGGACAAAATCGGTCTAATCAGATAAAATCGGTCAACAAAATCGCTTAAAAGTAAGTCAAAATCGCTAAAAAAAATCGGTCAACAAACCGATTAATCAGACAAAATCAGTCAAAGATCACTTAAAAATGATTAACAAACCGAATAACATCTATGTTTGACTTTTAACTTTGAAGAATTATGTATTATATTTATATTTGAACACTTTGAAATATTTGAACTTTGATGCATTATGCTTGTCTCACACATATAATATAATAGAATATCTAAAATTACAATTTTGTACATAAAAATTCCAATCCGATTAATCCCCGCCTAACCGATTAATCGCTAGGCCCTACCCAACCGCCTCACTAGCGCCTAGCGATTTTTACAAGCTTGATATAGATAATTAAAATCAAATAAAAAGAAACATGTAAATTTTTCTAAAATTTAACTACAAGTAATTTACCAATCATGTTTATTTATATAACAAAAGTGTAAGGACTGAAACCGTACTTGCCATCATTTCAACAAAAATCGTTACACTCTATCCAAACTAACTACCACCACAAAATGCTCCTCTCAATGACACCACACCACCACTACAACCACCACGACCACCGCCGTCACAACCACTTCAAACCAGCCGTCGTACACTGCCATAACCCCAACGTTTCAAATCTGCGGCGCGTGAGCAACGAAAGCGGCGCGTGCGAAGGCGTGAGTTCGGCGGCGGCGGTGGCGGCGGCGATAAGGAAGGCGTCGAGTTCGCCGGTGGAGTTTGTGGAGAGGATTGAGGAGGAGAAGATGGATAAGCTGCCGAGTTGTGATTTTCAGACGCTTTGTGTTGAGCAGTTGGATTTGTTTCGGAGGATCGTTCATCCCGATGCGAGTTTATCGGTATAATTACGGATACAGCTACGTTAACAAACGCTTTTATTAAGTTTGTTATGTTTTTTAAGTTGTATAAATTAATATGCGTTTGGCGGCGAGTGTTTAGGATTTCGTTTAAATGCTACGATTTGAAATGATCATGGTAGAAGCGTTTACCTTTTATGCCATTTTACACTTTATAATCACGGATACTACTATGCTAAGAAGCTACTACTTGTTTAGTGTTTAGTTTTGGAACGTTTAGGAGCGTTTAGTTTTGGAATGTTTAGTTTTATAAAACAGTTTTAGCGTGTCTAGAATATACAGTAATGTATTTGAAACTATTCTAACAAACTTTTTTCTTAAAAATTCGGACTTTTTTCTTACTTCTAAACTATATTATAAAGCATTTGGGACTTTTCTAACAACCCCAACAATTTATAACAACCCAACAACCACCATAACAATTTATAACCACCCCAATAACCACTTTCCACCACCCCACCTCCCTCCTCTTCACTACCAAAAGAATCAAACCCCCCAACTATATGAATATATGAATGGAGTTATGGTCGGTTTAAATTTTGACTTTTGAGGACTATATGGTATCCGCCCTCGCATCGCGCGGGCACCCTTCTAGTTTTGCCAAACATAACACCTACTACCAGTTTTCGAATGTTTAGGAGCATTTAGCGTGTCTAGAATATAATGCTTATTGTTTGGCAATGAGTGTTTACTTTTTGGATTCTGTTTGAATGCTGCTATATAAAATGCTAATAAGAGAAGCGATTAACTTTTACGTCAAATTACAGTTTTTATTTACAACTACACATATGTTACCAAACGCTTTTCTAAAACAAATAACTACTGCTAGAGAGTAAGAGGCTAAGTTGCTATTGCTAGTTTTGGAATGTTTAGGAGCGTTTAGGTTTCAGTGTTTATAATATAATGCTTATTGTTTGCTAATGCATGTTTACTATTGGGCAAATTCCTTCAAAATGCATCATACTTGCCACAAATGTTACTTCCGTGTACTGAACAAATTTTTTTCCTTATATAAGTACTAAACTTTCATTTTTTGGTCTTTTTGATGTAATTTGTGACGTTTTTGCCCCTCAAATTATTAAAAATCCAGGGGCAAAAATGTCACAAAGTATATCAAAAAGACCAAAAAATCAAAGTTCAGTACCCATATAAGGAACAAAATTTGTTCGGTACACGAAAGTAACATTTGTGGCAAGTATAGTACATTAATAGGTATTTTGCCCTTTACTATTTGAAATGCTAATAAAAGAAGCTTCTATGTCATTTTACACTTTATAGTTAGAGATACAACGAAGTTACTAAAGGCTTTTATAAGACCAACAGCTACTGTTTGTCAATGGAATATAATGAAACGCCTTAGTGTATGGAATATAATGCTTATTGTTTGGCAATGAGCGTTAGCCTTTTGGATTTTGTTAAAATGCTACTATTTGAAATCATAATAATAGAAGTGTTTAGCTTTTATTTCATTTTACACTTTATAACAAGAGATACAACTAAGTTACCAAATGCTTTTTATATAATAAACAGCCTGCTGCTAAGAGGCTACTACTTGTTGCTACTGATAGTTGTCGAGCGTTTAGGAGCGTTTAGCTTTTAGTGTCTAGAATATAATGTTTGTTTTGGAATGAAGAGTTTTAGCTTTTGTGTCATTTTTACACTTTATTGGTAAAAACCGGTGAATATATATTATTGCCAACAAATAATCAATCAGTACAAATAAAGCATTCTTCAAAGACTGATAGACATGCCCATACAGTCTTGACAGAAGCTCAAAACAGATACATTCAAACACAGATACAATCTAAGCATTCATTCACCAATTCCTCTAGTCTAGCATCAAGGTAGGCTAGAACTAGGACTCCATGGAGAAACCTCAATTTTGACTACATTTCCTATACATACAAAGTACAAACACCCTACCTGTGTCCACCCATGAACCACAGAGGCTCTTGTATCTAAGCATCATCAAGAATAGAGTAAAACTCCTGTTCCATTAAGCCTTTTGGTCACTGAGCTACATTTCCAACACAGTTGGCATCACTCAAATGAGAAAAAGGCACTTAAGGATACATCCCACCTAGACTACATTTCCTTTCCAACAACCCAAAGTTCAACCTCACAGCTAAAGGAGAACGACAGGCAGCTAGAAAGGCATCATCTGGCTGGCAGTCCACCAAATTAAACCCTTCACTGAGATCAATGTTAGAGCATCAGTTGCTAGATAGGCAAAAGACCTTTTTACACTTAAGAATTATAGATACAATTACGTTACCGAGTGCTTTTATAAAACAAACAGCTACTGGTACTATGTGTTTGGTGATGAGCTTTTTAGAGCGTTTAGCGTTTAGAATATATACATGTATAGATAGATTTGTTATAATTGTGTTTATTAATGCACTAGCAAGAAGCAGTAGTTGTTTGTGTTTATAAAAGCGTTCGGTAACATAGTTGTGCAACTCTTATGTAACTATTAAGTGAAATGTTAATTGCTTGTAAATTGCAAAAGCTAGTTGCTTAGCTGCCAAACAAGCATTCTGTACAAAAAGCTAGGCGCTAGTTGCTTTAAAACGCTCCCAAAAGCTTGCTGCCAAACATACCCTACGTATGGCGATGAGTTTAATGGAGCATCTGGGAGTGTTTAGCGTTTTGAATATAATGCTTGTTTGGCAACGAGCATTTACCTTTAGGATTTGTTTAAATGCTAATAATAAACGCTATGTTTCAAATAGGAGCCTTTAAACAAAATCCAAACGCTAAATGTCCATTGACTTATAAGTATAAATTTTAAACGCTAAACACTTCTAAACGCTCAAAAAAGCTCGTCGTCAAATATAACCAGTTATAAACGTTAAACGCTCCAAACAGCTCAGGTTTCAGCTACAGACTTGCAGTTGGAATAATCCATTTGGTGGTAGGCCGACTATCAACTTAGGGGTTTTATCAAGTTTGTAAATAGAAATTAGTTGTCGGGGATTGCTCATTTTTTCTGCTTATGTATCCACTTATAAGCAGAAGCAACTTAGAAGCTTAAATAGAACACTTCAGGAAATAGTGTTTGGATTTCCTTATTCAAGTTGACCTTATATTAAATTTGCATTGGAGAGAAGGATGTTAGACTTCCAAGGAGTTTTAGGTTAGATTTCACGGGTAATTAGGCAATTTTAGTTTTATCTCAAACTAACACTATCGCTGGCTCCAACTTGCTTACTCAAACTGCTAATTACCTCAAAATAAGCAGATAATTTGTAGAAGCAGTTTGGATTATCCAAACTGCTTATCTGCCTAAAGTAAACAGATAAGTAGAGATAGTAAGCAATCTCACACACCCTCTTGGACTCTTGGTTATAACACAAGCTAGCTGAGAATGGGATTGGTTAAAAGTTTCATTATCATAGGCATAGCTCATCTAACAATGGCTTGAACCATTTTGAGGAGGCGTAGGTCAAATTAGAAGTCGGTTCTCGGGTTATGTCTTATGAGTCACGGGGAACATAGTGACTTGTTAACTTGAATTGAGTTGCTTTAGCATCCATATAACTCATAAATTAGAAGTCGGTTCTCGGGTTATGTCTTATGAGTCACGGGGAAGGGGGGAACATAGTGACTTGTTAACTTGAATTGAGTTGCTTTAGCATCCATATAACTCATAATTTAGTGGTATGCGATGATGAGGTATATTACTCTCACCTCATTAAGTTTGGAAAAACCATAGTACCATTTATAGTTTCCGAAGCATGGGTTGGCCAATAATATGTTTAATCGGCTTAAACCATTAACCGTGGTGGGAAATCCTTAGAAGTTTGCTGTTTGCTACACTGGACTTATTAGGGCCGTGCTATAATGCTAGTCACAGCTACACACAATGTGGAACAGGAGGTTTGAGAAGTGAATCAAGTGATGTAGGTTTTGTTAGTTGTAAGTAAAGAAAAATTCATCTTTTGTTGACGAAACTGCATGCTCCGTTTGTAAAATAGTTGGTCTTAATTGTTATCGACTTATTTCATTCAAATTGGATAGATAAACCTTCCTTCTTGCTCTTTGTATTTAGCCGTTTTCTACCCTCATGGAAACACGAAGTCTCACATCTGTTATGATATTTCACTCTAACTAGTATTCATATGTCCCATGCCCAAGCTCTTTACCTTTTGCAATATACCAGACCTTTTACATGTTTATGAGGGAACCAGTGGCCTGCGACTAACTGTTACTAACTGAACCTCTTGAACTAGTATTTTTGAACTTGAGACTCGCTGCCAATTGATATGACCATTCAAAACACATTTAGATGAGGATGGTATTGTTCCTGGTTATTAGAAGATAGATTTAAATCTTAAGGATCATCATAGCTTGTGTGCTTTTGACGTCTTCTACGATGGTATTGAGTATATAGTTTGAATCTTGATTAATAATATGCCATGATTTTTCAGGTGTATGTGAGACCAGCTGGAAGTTATGTTATGGACAGACTAGAGTTGCGAAGAGTTACTGTTTATCCAGGAAGGAATGTGTCTAATATCTTGATAGTCATCGGTAATTTTAGTATCCCAACAGGATTAAGGGTAGCAGAAGCCTCTCTTTTGAAACAGCAGGTATATAATTTATGCAGTCTAATGTTCCTACAAAATAGGATATAGTATTTTCTTTTTTGTTTCTGATTGTTCTTTCTTCAATTTAGGATACATATTAATGTAAATTGTAGGCAGAAATTATTCCCGAGCACAGAGCGTTGGTTTTCCCTATGGTGAAGCATCCATTTGTTGTGGGATTTTTGGTTGCTGAACTTCCAAAGTTGGAAATAAGGAAAGAAGAGGATGATGTAAGACCAGGCTCACCCTCTGAGGATTCTTATGCGGTTTACCCATACTCAATCCCAAAATCATGGGAAATCCAGAGCTTTGTAGATAAAACATTGGAAATGCACAATTTCTCTGCTGAACAGAGATTAAATGCAATAAACATCTCTCGCTCTGTCGCTATAGCATATGTTATGGATCAGGTAAATGACCCATTTTTGTAATATTATTACTGAAAATTGTTGATTTGGTTTCTGATGTTAGAGACTGAATGTTTAAAAGACTGATATGATTGTAACTTAATTATTTTCTGTTTATGTTTTACGACAGAAAGCAATGTTACTTCAGCAATCCTCATGGCAAAACAATGTTAGGATGAATAATTTGGTTGAGCAAGTAAGATTCTTTCTTCTAATCCTCATACTCAAAATAAAAGAAAGAACCCCTTCTTCCTTTAGTTATTCTAGACATATAAACTTCTTTGGCTTATGATCATCTGTTTGTCTATATGCAGATCCGTGGTCCACTTTCTAGCATTCGTACCTTAAGCAAAATGTTAGCAGTCACTATGAAGAAAAATGAGGTGCATTACCAAACCTGTAAAATATAATCTTAAGTTTTGTTTCTAAGTTAACATTGTGTTTCTGTGAATTTCTTATTATAGATACCATATGATATTGTTGAAGACATAATGGTATTAGGCGACCATATGAAAGATACTCTTCAACAACTCCAAGATGCTGTTCAAGTGACAAAGGTTTGCTCTTGCATGAAAACATTTTATTTGTTTAATGGTTTATTCACTACATGGTATTTTTGTTGGGCTTCAAGGAGTATCATAATAATAGTTTTTGATTTTTCTTTTCAGACTAATATAGTTCGCTACAATGAAGAAAACCTAGTGAAAATAGATGAGTCAATGCATGAGTCATTGAGGAATCAGTTATCCAATGTCCTCTCAAAAGACACTTCTATCACTACCGGGCATGAGTATGGTGGACCGTTCTCTCTCTCTTCTAAATCCAGGGATTTGGAAATGCCCATGCCACCTCTGACTCTTGCGCCTCTGTTATCACAGGACATCAGGTATACATTAGGATTTCCACGTTCTTACAATGTGATCTGGTAAACTATTTTATCAAAGTCTGCCAAGTTAAACATTGCATATATAACAAAACATAACATATACTATTACTAATATGTGTCTTTCATATCGATTAGGCCATGCAATGCTTCTGATGTACTCTCTGATCTTGTGGATGCACTTGAACCCCTGGCTCTTAAGCAAAAACGTGCTGTACAAATATCTGAACTTCCCCAGTCTTTGGAGGTTGCTGTTGAAGAACCTGCTCTGCGCCAGGCTTTAAGCAATTTGATCGAGGGTGCTTTATTGCGTACAAATGTAGGAGGAATGGTTGAGATCGTGTCCACCTCAGCTCCAGCTGGCGGTGCTCTTATCATAATTGATGACGATGGGCCTGATATGCACTACATGGTGAGTTGACTCAACTTGTACTATTAATAGATAAAGTTGGAGGTGGCAACATGGGTGGGTCGGGCAGTTGGATAAACGGTTTGTCTCAAAATAGGTAATCTTGGTGTGGGCTTGGTTGAATTGACCCGGATTTTTTTCC
>LBNU01039396.1:11137-47406 GCA_014162995.1 Artemisia annua
TTTTTTTTTTTTTTTTTTTTTTTTTTTTTTTTTTTTTTTTTTTTTTTTTTTTTTTTTTTTTTTTTTTTTTTTTTTTCTCTCTCTCTCTCTCTATTTTCGGTATAAAAGCAGCATTTTCCATTTATATTTGGTATAACAAGTAAGTGATGTGATGCTATAAACACATTCGAGCCATAAAGACGTTTTTGGTACTTCTCTTTTGCCGGATTATCGAATATATAAACGTAATATCCAACTTTGGTCCAATTTATCTAAACACTTTATTGACAGCTTTCTTGTGTTGATTATTTATGCAACTTATTTCACCTATAATAAATCTTTACATATTCACTCTTGAAGAACTAAGAAGCGAGAATTTCATAGGATAGTTAAGCTAAAATAAGCTCATGATCCCATCTCAGTTGAAACTTAATATGGGGCTGAAACTGGTTGTGAGAAGCCTAAGCCAGGGCCAAAGAATATAAAGATGGCGAATTCTAAGAGCACAAGGTGTCGTGTGCCGTGGCTTGAGCCATCCCCAAAAACGCAACTCGATGGCAAGCACACTACAAGTGGCGTTTTCGAGTGCTGAGCCATCACCACTAGCCGAGATGGTCCCGGAAAAGGCCACTTGATAGCGCCAAGACCACACCACGGCTTGAGTTTTCGAGTAACTTTATGGCGTTTTCAACTATTATTATTATTATTTTGAATTTATTACTTTAAGAAGAGCTTTGTAAGTTAATGAAGATCATCAATTGAATGTAAAAAGAAGAAGGTAGCTTTGTGAGTTAATGAACATCACCTAACATCTATGCCAAAATGAGCTTTCAATTAAATACATAGTAACTCCTTTGTACTTGTTGACCATAATTCTTCATATCTTTTCACACACTTCAACCGGGTGAGCGCGGTTTCGGAACCGCACGGAACCGAACCGGAACCGCGAGAACCAAGAACCGAAAAACGGATAACTAAGGAACCGAGAACCGGACCGAGTAGCATGTCTCGGTTTCGGTTCGGTTCTTGGTTCCGGTTCGGGTATTTTGGTTCTTACCCATTAGAACCGATTTTAATACAAATAAACATAATGCTCTATTTTCGTATGCAATTTCCGAATATAAAACTTGCTATGGGGAGGCAGGGAGCACTTCATGTGACGATTACGTGTGTTTGTCCACATGTGTTTCTCGTGCAGTTACTTAGAAACACATTCAAGTAACTCATCTACTCCTTAGAAACACACACAAAGGTATAACTTTGTTACGATTATACGAAATAATCGAGAATGGGTTACTTGGACCATACATCGTTGAAAAAGAATAATAAACATCAACTTTCAGTTTTTTGGTTTATGTCACGAGCACATATAAATCCAAGCTAAGCATGTATAAGAGACCTTTGCATGAATGAACTATTTAAGCATGAAGATTATTTAACTATATATTCAAGAACAAAATAAAAGAAAAAAAGTGATTGAAAAAAACTAAAAATCAATAATGCTAAACATTTAAAAATGAGGGTCAACTAATAATGCTCATGCCGAATGGTCCATTTCGATAAGTTTGGGCCACAAAATTTGGGCCATATACCATGGAACTCTGAAAAATTCAAGCAGGTTATACAAAACTCAAAACCTTGTTTCTCTTAGCGGTTCTTCGGTTCCGGAACCGAGACCCGCGGTTCTGAACCGAACCGAACCGAGAACCGAAATTTGTAATATTGAAGAACCGACAACCGAACCGCGGGTCTAAAATTCGGTCCGGGTTGGGTCGGTTCCGGTTCGGTTCTCGGTCATTTTGCTCACCCCAACATACACAAATTCACCAATATATCTTTTCACACACCTCTACATACACAAATTCACCAATACTTCTCTACATACACTTCTACATTGTATGCTCCCATTCACGGTTCACCCCCACCATACAAAGCTTCCATTGACAACCACTCTCTACAGAAACGCGTGTAAGTCATGCGCCTCCGTTTTTCTTTGTAGTTCACATTCTGTTGTAGATGAACTTCAAATATTTCACTTGTTGTTTTTAAATAAGATACTGTGTGTTTAAATGTGACAAAAAGTGTTTATTTTTATTTAATACAATAATTTATTTTCATCCGACTAAATTTATGTTCGAATGTGAAAAAATATTTTAAACGTTTTTTGTAAAATAGTTAGTGTGTTTGAACGGATGTGATATTTTGTATAAAACTGTTTTTATATATTTAGAATATAAAATAGTTTGAGAAGATGTTAAAAAAGTTGATTCATGTTTTAACAAAAGCAATTTATTAGATGTTTGAGAAGATATTAAAAAAGTTGATTCGTGTTTTAACAAAAATAATTTATCAGATGTTTGACAAGTTGGTATTTTATATTTTAATGAATCAAACTGTTTGTTGTGTGGCATGTTGTGATAGTACTAGGCTTTTTTGTGTTAATGTAAGTTATACTATGTTTTAAAGCGTTTCAGAGTATATAGTTTTAGCGTTGGAAGTACAAAATTTTGTTTGGTGCGTAGCAGTATTTTAAATCATTTCGGAGTAACTAGTTTTAGCGTTGGAAGTATAGAATTTTGTTTGGTGCGTGGTAGTATTTTAGATCGTTTTGGAGTAACTAGTTTTAGTGTTTTAAATATAGAATGTGTTTAGCACGGAGCAATTAATTCTAGCGTTTGAAATATAAAGTTTGTTTGACAACTAGTACAACTGTTGGGGTCAGTTTATAAAAATGAATAAAACAGAGGGACCATTCCTATAAATATATGTGTTGACAATTAATGTACTATTAATGTCTTTGGCAGTTTGGCTACTCCTAGTTTAGCAGTAGTACACTAGTACTTGATATGAGAGGGTGAAAGGGGGATTTTAAAGCATGTGGGCTTTAATGTTTTAGCTTATTAGTTTTTATCACAAGTCTCAAAAAAGCTGAAAAATTAGTTAGGTTTCAATATGAGATAATAATTATAGTATTTGTTTTGAATTTGATTTAATTTAGGGTTAGGGTTTTATATGATTGATAGTTTATGGTAGTTAATTGGTGATGTTAGTGTTTCAATGGTCTAATCAATTTGTTTTTGTTTTGTATTTTAATGTTAAAGTAGGGCGTTGTGTTGGGCTCGACGCGTGATTGGGTTTCGGGTTTCGTGAGAGATGTTACTCAGACTGTCTTTGGTGATGGGTCAGTGGAAGAGCCTGATCTAGAGAGGGGTGATGTTGATCTAGAGAGTGTGGGAGATCTTAATATGGGTGCTGCGTTGCGGGATATGGTTTCGGGTTTAATGGGAGTGATGTTACTCAGACTCTCAGGGGTGATTCTGATATGCCGCTTTAGACAAATTACATCAAGATGGAAGATACCAATGGCGCTATCCAAGTTTTCGAAGGTGTCTCGTATCATTGTCCACCCTTTGTTACCGGTAAACATTTACCGGTAGTTTAATTGTTCGTATACAAGAAAGATAGATAGATATACGTATGCGTGTGCTATTTTATTTATGCTAAAACACAAGTCTTTAATATTTTAATAGTTTCTGAATTTAAACAGTTATGTTAAGAGTTGTAATTTGTAACTTGGAACTGTATATATATTTTGAGTATTGAGTATATATGTGTGTAAAAGGGTTTCAATACTTTTATTTTGTATCAAGCTTATCTGTACGTATCTACCACAACTAGTTTAATGTTGGAATTTGATACGGCTTTAAGCTTTTATAGTAGTATATTAGAAAGAATATGGTAATAATATAAATCATTTTCGGCCTCTTTTTCATTTTGTGTGGTCTAACATCAATTATAACGGTTGGTTGTGCAGTTGAGTATGGTATCCCTAGAAGCATAATGATTCAATGGATCCGTCCAAAGACAAGACAAAGATCAGTCACTATCGAGGTACTTATTATTTGCATTTGCAAAGCAACATTTTGTTTTCACAAAAGAAACATATTTTTTGAATTTTTAGTTGCAGCTTGAATATCCTTTGCTAGACACCGATTCTCCTGTCGAAGATGAAAGCGGTGAAATGGTCTGTGCTGCAAAGAACTTCCTTCCAAGTGTCAAACATGTCCCGATAATCAGTGAGGTTTGGCCTTTTTTTATACTTTGTATGATCATAACGAGTATATGTTAAGTGTGTGGTTCGTTGCACGTGGACATTTGTTTTTTACACAACATTAGTAAGAATTGAGTTAATTCTTACTAATGTTGTGTAAAAAACAAATGCCCTGTTTCATATAACACGTGCAACGAACCGCACACTTAATATATACTTGTTATGACCATACAAAGAGTAAAAAGCCCAAATCTCACTGATTGTCGAAAAATGTTTGACCCTTGGAAGGGAGTTCTTTGCAGCCCAGACTGTTTCGCCGCTTTCATATTCAACAGGACACAGATCGGTTTCTAGCAAAGGATATTCAAGCTGCAATTAAAAATTCAAAAAATATGTTTCTTTTGTGAAAACAAAATGTTGTTTTGCAAATGCAAATAATAAGTACCTCAATAGTCACTCATCTTTGTCATGTCCTTGGACGGATCCATTGAATCACTGTGCTTCTAGGGATACCATACTCGACTGAACAACCAACCATTATAATTGATCTTAGACCACACAAAATGAACAAGAGAAAATGATTTATACTATTACCATATTCTTTTTAATATACTACTATAAAAGTTGTGTCAAATTCTAACATTAAACTAGTTGTGGTAAATAGGTACAGATAAGCTCGATACGAAATAAAAGTCTTGAAACCCTTTTACACACATAGATATTGAATACTCAAAATATATATACAGTTACAAATTACAGCTCTTAATGTAAATGTTTAAATTTAAAAACTATTAAAATCTTAAGGACTTGTGTTTTAGCATAAATAAAATAGCACACGCATATGTATATTTATCTTTCTTGTATATGAACAATCAAACTAATGTAAATGTTTACCAGTAACAAAGGGCGGATATTGATACGGGGCACCTTCGAAAACTTGGATCGCGCCACTGTTATCTTCCATCTTGAAGTAATTTGTCCAAAGCGGCAGACCAGAATCAACCTTGGGAGTCTAAGTAATATCATCTTCCATTAATCCGGTGTTATGGAGGATAACTTATCTCTTGCGCATTACAATGTTGGTGGCGATGATTATATGGTTTTTCTCTATAGAAGATAGTGTTGCTTGTCGCTCTTTCTTAGGAGTCCAAATGGCATAATAGCTTGATTTTTGTGACTTTGTACATGTGTTTGTGAAATTTGGTTAAGTTTCAGGCAGTTATTATCAAATCTTAATATATTGAGTTACGATTGTTTCTGAGGATTATGCAAACTCTTTTGGTTGATTACATGTATATTAATTAATTGAGAAACTTATGTCAAACTCTTTTGATACTATATCCTTTGTTGGGTGTAATTGCCTAGGTACTTAGTAACATTAGTGAAAAAACTGTGGTCCAAATGTTATGGGCCAAGTAGACTTACTTACGGATCTTTATCTTAATGTAATTGATATGACATAATACACTCAAAAAGTAATGACGATTGTCTGTGGATATTCAAAGTACCATGATTTTGAGTTTCTTTAATGTGTAGGGTACAACGAGAAAAAAACTCAAAATGAGAATGATGAGAAATAACTATAACCACATATTTGAGATGCATCGACTTGAAGTAGATGCATCTCTAACCCAACCCAACATAAAAACACTTTTTCAAATCAAGATTGTTTCGTCTACAAAGATACTTTCAAAAACTAAAACCAAGTATTAGTTTGACTTAATCTCTTTACGAAAGTACCACTACACTTCCATCTAGGTTTGATTCATTCAAACTTTATGAGCAATCTTAATCACTGCTTGTAGTTTAATGTTTGTTATCTTGTATTAAATATAGATATCATGCGTTTTTGAAATTGTCAATGAGTTGATTTTTAGTTGAAAGCAAGTTGTTGATACTTGAGTGGATAATTTTTTAGCTATAACTTTCAAGTCGTTGTTTGGTTCTTAATGATTGTGTTATTTGGTTGATGTATTCTAGTTTGTTGCTCTAGCTTTTTTGATTCGATAGAATATTGAATGATTAGGAGAACATTAACATTTGACTGTTGGTTTTAAAAACTCTACTACTTGCATAATGTACCAAAACATAGCACACACTTGACTATATCAAACATTCCTTGACTATATTTTACTCTTTCCGTATCATAACAAGTAGACCTAACCGGACCGGCCGGACCAGACCGAACATATTTGGGTCCCGTCTTTTGTTCACCACTTTCTTCATATTCAGTTTTCTGTCCGATCTGATCCGGTCTTACACAAAATGACCATTATGCTCTGTTGGACCGGACCGGACTGACCCGAACATGAACCGAACATTTTGGTCTGGTCCTCCGTCCTGTGTTTTGGATCAAATAGGTCAGGACGTCAGGTCCGATCTTGGTCGGTCCGGTCCGATTTCATACAATGATCAGTCCTAACAAGTGTCAAACTGTTAACTTGTCACACGGTTTTGTGAGAGTGAATTATTTTATTTTTATCTAATAATATCTCACATATGCTTTTAGAAGTGGTTTGATTAATTGAAATTTGTAGCAATATAAAGTATAGAAAAAGGTGAAATAATATAGAATCATTACAAAGAATAATTTCATTGACAAAGTGCATGTAAGAATGAATCAAAGCATGCTTGATTGAATATTAGCATAAGACTAGTGTGTGTCATCCTTGACTATGTAAAAAAAGATAAAAATCTTGATGCTTTATACTATTTGTAACTCAAATTTTTACATTTGATTTTAATCAAAAGGACAAACATGTCAATATCCAAGATTCCATAATTCCTTGAAGAATAAACTTAACCAGCTGCAACAAGAATTCAATCATTTCAAAGACATGCCAACACATACTAATCAGATTCTTTAATCTTCACATAATTCTCTATCAACTCCCCAAGAATCATCTTGTCATCAAACTTTTTTTATGTTATCTTCTTGATTCTTTATGTCGTAATTCTACTCGAAATGCAATCAAACTGTATTAACCGCCTCTGAAATGAGCTGTTTTAAATAAGCAGATCAGCAGTTTGGATGAGTTGATCCCAAACATGATAAAAACTGCTGATATGTTGTATAAAAACACATAACAGACGCAGAGTTTTGATAAGCAATCATAAACAGCGCGCAAAAGGTCAAACCAAAACTACAAAAGAGGCAAGAGCCATAAAAGAGTAAAACGAATTGAATAAAGATGTGAAATATACTAGTCTCGATTCAAAAAATCTCCTAATATACATTAGCAAGGCGCGCGACAATAGCCCGCACAGCCTCCCCAAACTAACAAACAAATGGTATGAGTCAACAAGTCAACGAAAAATTATATACATATATCAAATATCACCTCCACAAACTCATCCGCCTCTATAGCCATTTTGTGTAGTACTCGTATAAACCTTAAAGTCACAAACTTTATGATTGCTCTGATACGGGTTTTAGCCACTTTCTCTTATACAGTTCCCGGGTAATAAAAATCTATAATCTTTAGCGTTTTCAAGTAGATACCCAGGGAGATGAACAGCCGAATACGAATGTGGAATGGGTCCCATCTTTCCCGATTATCTCCTTAAACGTGTACTCTTCGGGTATCATATCAAAAAGATCCGACCCTTTGCATATCACTTTTTGAACTCCTTTCCGGGTTCAAAAACTTCTTAAACCTCACTCTATCATTGTGACTGTATGCTTTCATTTTAAAAATAAATTCATTTATTCTTCTAAAACAAAAGCTGCAATGCCACCCCGCATCAGCCAATATCACATCCGACTGACGGAAGTGGGCGTAAGTAGTTGTCCCCGATCTGTACCGATGAACTGAAGCTCTCCAAGAATGATTATCCAATAAAAACTCAAACGAATATAGATAATTTTTAAGGCGAAGATGAAGTACTTCTGGTATATCGTCACACCATCTCAAAAGATTGATCGTGTGTCTACTCGGGATCTCATCAACATCCGACATTATTAATAAATCATCATCTTCAATTCCCGCTTTTCTTATTAGATAATCCAATGCTAGTCTTTGATACGCCTCTTCCACAAACGGGTTTTCACCCTTTTTAAAACGACCCGGAATTACCCCATAAGTCAACCTCGAGTCCACAAATTTGAACTCATCACGGTGACCAGAAAAGACAAGCGGTTTAGGGACTCCAGTGAATGTTGAGTTTGATTCCAGTAGTATGAATTCTGTAACGTAAGGGTATAATTCGTGCCATCTTATTTTCAAAAGATCAACTTCATTACTAAACAAAACGGCATCAAAAACCCGTCTTGGAAACTCACGGGTTTTCCATCCGTGGAGGCTACAAAGGTTTTGCATTGAAACATTTTCGTGATAGTAATGTGGGATTTCGTTGAAGGGTTTTGGTGGTTTTTCCCATAACGGGCGTAAGAAGTATGAGATTTTTTGACCGTGCATGTATAATCCGAAGATGACAGTTGGGACTAACACGAATATGAATATCAAGGTTTTCAAATCTAACCCGCGTAGAATACATTTTACTCGTGTTATAGCTGATACTTTCCCTGAATCCTGTAAATCAAACGTTTACATTTCATTAATATCAATATATCATCCGCAAAAAAAATAGATTCAAAAGGATGATCTAAACTTCAAAGTATGCACAAGCAAAAGTATGATACTTAATCAAGTGGTATTTGGGATTGCTTATTTCTAAGTGCTTATTTGTCTTAAGGTAAGCTTATAAACAGGATTGCTTATCTGCTTTAAAACCAATAGTATAAGCCGAAAACCACTCAAACATGAAAGTCTCAACCTCCTAATAAAACTGCTTATCTGCTACTGCTTTTTGAAATAAGCTGTTTTCCAAACTAGCTTAATTCACTCCAAATGATCACTTAAGCTTTTTCCTTATTATCTAACATCAAGCAACTTTAAAAGTTCTTTAGATGACTTATCCAAACTATCATCCTATCATTTATGAAATAGCTTATTTCAAATAAGCAATCTGAGGTGTTGTTTGGATAAGCATATTTTGTGGACTTATCGCCTTATTAAGATTATGAAAAGCCCATAAAGCTCACTTTTTTCGGCTTATGAGTTTATCATCTTGAGCTTATAGCTTATAAGCTCAAGCCAATAAGCCCAAAAAAATGAGCTTTATTGGCTTTTCATAATCTTAATAAGGTGATAAGCCCACAAAATAAGCTAATCCAAACACCCTAATACCCCTAATCATAATCTTTAAATTCTGGGCCAAAAAAATTATCTTTTTTTATAAAAATCTAATCTTTATCATTAATAACAAAAAACCCAATATAAATTTACAATCTTTTTTACAATGCAATAAACACATCAATAATTTTATAAAATCTTGATATTAAATTATATAAAAAATTTATAAAAAAATACCTGATCATCACAAATATCACCACAAATATCATCTGATTTCTTGGAACAATAACGAGATCCACCTTCTTCAGCCATTAAATATATTCTATCCATTAATTTATTTAAATTCATAATAATAAAACCCATTTTTTTTTTTTTTTTAACTAACCCTTAATTTCACAAATTCAATCAAAATTAATTAAGGGTTAATTTAATTTTATCAATTCTCAAAAACCCTGAAAATAAAATCTTTATATGAAAAAGAAAATGAATGAAAAAATATGGGTTATAATTAAAATGTGTGTATTTTTATTTGAGTGTTGATAATGGAATTGTGGGCATATATATACGCAAAGAATTATAATATGATAAGGAGTATATTTGTTGGAATTTACGATTTTGTCCTTGCTATTTTTGTTTACTTATTCTTCTTTTGGGATATATTTTAAATTTTTTAAATTGCATATAGAAAAAGTATCATGTTGCTGTCAGATTACTGCCTGAGTATCTCGAGAATTTTATTTTGCGAGCAGGGGTGTCAATGAGTCGAGCTGTTTGTGAAAAGCTTGAGATCAGATCGGTAAAAAGCTTGAATAAGTCGAGCCTAAACATTCGAGCCTGAACTCGAGCCTAAGTTGCAGCTCATTTATTAATCGAGCTCGAGTCCGAGCTTTACATATAAAGCTCGATTGGGCCTGCGAAACTAAACGGCACTAGGATATTTTAAGTATTAAACGTATATAAAACGTTATGCATTTTTTTTTTTTTTTTTTAGACGAGCTTATTAACGAGCTTAATAACAACTTATTAGTTAGCTCAAATAGATATATTACAAGCTGAGCTCAAGCCAAACTTTAATTTTTTATCGCCAAGTCATATAAACGAGCCGAGCTCAAGCTTTATAAAACATAAACGAGTCGAGTTTGAGCCAAGGACGGAACATATAAGGGGCCGAGGGGGGTTGCGCCCCCCTAAAATTTTTGACCTTATATACATTTTATACCATGTTATTTTTAGTTTTAGTCATTTTTAATACAAAAAAAATTCAGCATTGTGTATATCGGCCCCCCTAAAATAAATATTTTACAAGTTAGCCCCTCCAAAAAAACATTCAAGTTCCGTCTATTTCGAGCTCGACTCGGCCCGTTTCCCTCCTATTAGCGAGGTTTGAATTAGGATGTTCTCTGACATTTTTTATCTGTTTTACCACTAGGCTAGATTGAAGATGATTATTTAATTGGATCAACTATTGTTTGACAATGTCTTTCTTTCTATTTATACGTGTTTGTGGGTTTTTTAATATTGGCGTTAACCAAATAATTATGTATTTTAAAGGTTATGATTAGTTCTTGAGTTTTTTTAGTGATTATAATGTGTTGACATTTCCTTATTTAACAAGTTGAGCTTCTTGTTTTTTTTGAACTTAGAACAAGTTGAGCTTAAAGAACGAGTTTACCACAACATATGAAAACTATAAAAGAAAGTAGAACGTAGTCAATGTGACGCATATTGTTTTCGCTGTCAAAAGCACGACTTCTTCCGTAGTAGCAACTTGATTTTAAGCATCACGTTTTAATTTGTTTAGGGTTTGATAGAACTCATAGTGGATAAATTGACCTCGACAAGTTGTATTAACTTTGATATTTGAAATATCTGTAAAATGTCGTTTATTTTTGCTCACCTTAAAGTATATGGTCACATTTTACAGTCTAATGCATTTAGAAAAAACCGATATTGTTTGTTAATGTTTGAAAACGTACGAGTTCATTTTGTCTCACATATTAAGCTCGTATACAATCCTTGTCTAGTTGTTGTTTAGTATTGTTCGATGGTATCTTCTATTCATGAGATAACAAGTTACGATAAGGCGAAACATCAAAATGAATGTAAACTTACTATGCTAATCTACAACACAATTTCAATAATCTTATTTGATAAAACGATTCAAGTATCCAAGGACGGAACCAAGAGGTCCATGGACACCCATGAATTTTTTTCGATACAATGTTAAATTTGTGTCCCCGGTCATATATAGTCATGGTTCCGTCCCTGCAAGTACGGTACCCAATAATTACTCGAATCGAAACAACATGTGTGAGGGGTAGTTTAGTCAAATCGTAAAATGGAAAGTCACTCATGAAAGGTTAATTTGGTAAAATGACAAGTCGTGCAATGGACTTTGTCTCGTAAACGCGCTTTGTTGGATTGACCTAGCTATCAAGGAACCTATTGGTGACCCAAAAATTGTTTGGCCCTACCCAAAACTACCCCTACGCCACGTAACACCTAAATTATTAACACATCACAAAACCCAAAAAAGTTTTAACGAGTAGAAATATGTTTTAAATTCGGCACGAAGTTGACTAATTGTCACTAGATATTCATAGACACGGTTAAGGTTCGCGTTCAGTTGCGGAACTAGGAGTGTTACCACGTGTTACAAAACATTAACAAAATTTTCTTCTGTGATACTAATTTTTGTAAAAAAAATAAATAAATAAAATAAAATAAAATAAAATAATAAAATCATGAAATCGATTAAACGTGTTTTAGTCGTTGTCTACCATTAAGAAGTGGAAAGAAAATTTAATTTTTATATTAGGGTGAACCACACAAAAAAAATATATCACATTTTAAGTCTATTTAGTTACTCAACTTATTGTCGGTCATAATTTTAGTCGAAATAACTTTAAATACCCAACTTATTTAAGGTATCATAGTTATTTAAGGTATCATAGTTATTAATTTTTGCAATGTTAGGTTTTTCGACTTTTTAAAACCAATTGTCGGTCATAATTTTAGCCGAAATAACTTTAAATGCTCAAGTATAAGTCTATAACCGGACATTACATTAATAATCATTTCAACTGAAAAAATGACCGATAATATTTTTGATAATCGAGAAAGCTTTCATTGCACAAAAAATAAATTATAAATTAGATTTAAATTGATAAAAAAATTGAAATGCTTACCTCATTATAGTATGGTATCGCCACTTTTAGTTTTGAGTTCATAGCTTATATTCATGTGTTCGTATTTTATATTCTATTACAGGCCTTTATCTTCAATAACTGGAATAAATCTTACAAGCTATGTTTTGTAAAATTGTAATTTGTTCCATCATTATGCGGTTACACTACTTCATGTTTGGAGATCAAAGCCTAATAGGTACAGTAATATGCAATTTTTAACCAAGCAATTTATGATGTATAGCGAAAATAAATCTTCATTTCTTAGGAACATGTACACGCTTTGCTTTTGGAAACAAACGTAAACAATGATGGTGTCGATTACAATTTTAGCGTCGTTATGTTTTCATTTGTAGCAAGCCTTTCTCAAATTTAGAAGACGAAATGAGCTTTATTTTATACGAATTTTGGATATTGCGATTGTTGTTTTTGTATAGTCAAGGACATGTCTTAACTTGTTGCTCTTGGTTTTTTTCCCTCTAAAATGAATGTAAAGTACATTTAAAACACCAGTTGTAAAAACTGATGTTACAATTAAGAGAACGACACAATCTAACACTATATCGATATGGACGACAAGTTTCAAACCTCGAATTCTCCTAAACAATGAAATTTTATCATTTGTATCTTCTTATCTAGCATCATCATACCATCATGTGTACGTTGATACTAAGTTTTTGTTTTGGTTCAAACAATCAAAACGATAACATAGTTGACACATGAGTTTGATAGATCATCTTCCTAGTAATTTCGTTATGCACTGAGTATCACGCCTACTAGAGTGCAAAAGGGATACGATACAACACTCATGAACGCTCGTACAAGGATTACTTATCGTACGTACTTATGCTTATAGTTTCATATTTATGTAATAACCAATTAAAAGATGTCCGATACATTCAAAATTTTCAGGTGTTACTGTTTTTTCCCTAAATTTGACAAATGAAATAGTAAATATGTAATAATAACAAGTAATGTAATAAAAATTTCGAGATACAAAACGAAGAGAGTTTTAAAAAATGCAGACAATTTTAAAATGCAGACAGTTTTAAGAAATTTCAATATTCACTTTAAAAAACTTTTTGATTTGTTAAAATTTAACGAACATAATAACAAAGTGGTTTTGATATTTAATTTGAGATAGAATGAATACTAGAACAATGTTTAAGTAATATTGGAATTTTGAAGCTAGAGTTGTACTCGTATACTTGTATGTATTTTAGGAATGCGAAACTCTAATAAGGACAAGTTTGTGTTTTAAATATCAAAAAGTATTCTCTTTGGTACATATTAGCTATAATAAGAAAGATTTGGCATTAAGTAATTATCATTCGGGCCTATGTGATATCGTTTTAAGAAAATCTTTGACAAATATTGCAAAATTAATCACTTATCAATGAGCATAAAGTGATGAATTTTTTTTGATATGATTCTTTAAATTTACACGTTATTTGTTTTACAGATATCATAAACTAGAAGAGGCGAGAAGTATGATAAGTGAGAAATGCGCAAAAATATAAAAAAGAAAAAAGGAAGTAATTTACAAAGAACACACCGTTAAAATGCAAAATTACTTTGTTAAAAAGAAGAGAAAAAAAAAAAAAAAAANGGTAAGATTTGAACTTTGGACCACTTTATTAAAGAGAGCCAACCTTACCAACTAACAAAAGACACCCTCAAGTTATATGTTTCATTTTCAATTACATAAATGATAAGAAAATATATTCATACAAATTCCTAGAAATATTATTTGTTCACTTTCAAGAAAGAGTTTTACAAAAGGGTGTTCTTCTTCCCAAATTTAAACCAAACCCCATAAAAATCTTGAGAAACAATAGCGACTGTCGTACCGTCATTGACGGTGGCGGCCACGAAGAAGCAAAAAAAAATAGATTACATGAAATCTGATAATCTATTTTGAAGCCCTCAGTAGTCAGTTTATATTCATCCTTACGCCTAAAACTTTAAATTTTATTGAATTGGTGATTTTTTAATCTTTTTAGCGAAGTACGAGATGTTGTGTTTGCGCGTTGCAGCGGGTGTGAAAACACTCATTTTATTAGTTACGAACCAAAACTTTTACTAACATTAATATGTTTTCAATAATAAGAAAAATGATGTAAATGAAACGTATAGTGTTTAATAGATTTAAGGGTTGATTTATATCAAAACATAATTTGAAGGGGCATTAAAATATTAAGATTGTTAGTTTAGGGGTGATTTTGACATTTATTAGGATAATTTATTTATCGTAAAAAAAATTATAAATGCTACATATAAGGTATGTTTGACAAAAGTAACTTTTGTTGGAATTGAAGATGAGCTGTAAATGGAGATGAAGATGAAAATGTCAAAAAAAAAATTATTTTTATAAAACATATGAAGTGACATTTGATTTTCAGATATTATTGAATATTATTTTTTTTATAATCTTTTATAAATTATATTTTAAATAGCTTATTTTTTCAAAAAACAAAAATAATCTAACAATAATTATTATTATGTATCAAATATATGCCTAGAACTAGGATCGCCAACTAATACATACAACTGCTTGAGGTTGTTATTTTTGATTTTCTCTTTGCTTTCATCCAAAGCAATATTTCACACACAAGAACTTTGGTTCAACAATATCAAGAATTTCAATCCTTTGTTGCATCAAGTGATAACTCATCTAACCACCGTCAGGGACGGACCCAAAAAATTCAAAGGCGTTGTGCATAAACTTTCATCTTGCACAAATTTTCTTTTATCAGAAGTAATAAAATTTGCACTATAAAGCGTTTTGGGTTAAACTAAACTTGCACCATAAAGAATAGCTAACGAAAGACGAAAGTAGCACAAATATTATTGGAGATTGCACGTATAAAAAAAAATGGCACTTTTCGAAAAAATTTACAATTTGTGATTCAGAATCTGGTGTGGCTCATGTCACACCTATCTCCCATGTAGGTCCGTTTCTGACCACACTAAACTAATCTATTGATAAGGTGTTCAAATGTCCTCACGAGAATTTTTGGACTCAAACTTCCTTATTCAAGCATTTTAGAGGTGGTCACGAAAATAGTTCAGAAACGATCACAAAACACCTCATTGAAGTAGTGTGCATCTAACTCAAATACTAGCAATTCCCAAATGGCCTCAACGAATAAAACCTCCTTCGTTTGCCCGTTTTGATAACTCTATCACATTTGTTATCATTAAATGACACAACTACGTTAGATACAATATATGCGCTTAGTCCATCAATAATGCCACCCTATCTAGCTTTATCACGAAACGAAAAAGTTACACTACACGAAGAGTCCTAGATTACTACGTTATCTAGCTTTATCGAGCGAAAAATCTGGTTATCATTATACGTAGACAACTAAGTCTTGTTTTCTCTCCATTCACTAATAGGATAATACCAAGATTCCATGTTCCATTTTGGAACTTGTGGTTGTGGTTTTGGTCCTCAATGGTGTTGTGGTGCTTTTGATATTTGCCAATTGTGACTGTTTTAATGTGATGGATAGCTAGGTGAGTGGTCTCACTAACAACATGATCCATTATTGCACATGTAGATATCACACAAGTTGGCTTTAAAAGATTGACTAGAATTTAATTTCATGTATACTATTTACTCACTAGNCAATAATGCCACATTATCTAGCTTTATCACGAAACGAAAAAGTTACACTACACGAAGAGTCCTAGATTACTACGTTACCTAGCTTTATCGAGCAAAAAATCTGGTTATCATTATACGTAGACAACTAAGTCTTGTTTTCTCTCCATTCACTAATAGGATAATACCAAGATTCCATGTTCCATTTTGGAACTTGTGGTTGTGGTTTTGGTCCTCAATGGTGTTGTGGTGCTTTTGATATTTGCCAATTGTGACTGTTTTAATGTGATGGATAGCTAGGTGAGTGGTCTCACTAACAACATGATCCATTATTGCACATGTAGATATCACACAAGTTGGCTTTAAAAGATTGACTAGAATTTAATTTCATGTATACTATTTACTCACTAGATCGGGTGATCCATCATCCAAGAAGTTATTGGTTCAAACCAATTAATCGTTAATTTTCAAAATAAAATGTGATGAGTAGGCAATAGTCTTACTATTTACCAAAAATTTTTTTTACAAGTACGTGTCTGTTATATGACATGAAAAATCGACAACCAAAACAAGTTCAAACTATCATGATAAAAGATAACTATATCTAAGTTATAAGTTGCAAAGTGTCAAAATGGATGTCACAACTTATAGTGAGTAGGCTACCAATTGATACTTTTACTAAAAGTAGTAAAGTTGTATCATGGTAGTTAAGTTGGGTGAGATTGGATTGTATCATACGAAACAATAATCTATACTACACTAGAGAAAACCCGTTTTCTCCGGATGATTAAGACAATCTTATTTCTAAAAAGTACAAATTACCATTCAATATGTACAAATGATTAATGTTATGTATAATACATTAAACAATAATTTTTTTTACACATAATTATTTAAAACATTCATTAATGTAAGTTTGGTGTCAAGTTTTTGTTTAGTTATGGACATTTAAATTTTTTGTAAAATGCCTATTCAAAAAACATTTACGAGTATCATCTATGTATGCATTTTAGTACAAGTTTAATGAAATTCTAATAATTTTGCTAATAATTCGATTGAAAAGAATCGTACATTTGAAAGTACGAAGATTTTCATGTGATTTATAAGTATGAAAATGTGTAAACATATAACGTACGAAGATTCTCTATGTTTACATGTTATATAATACTTTGACGAATATTATACAACATGTACTGATTAGCAAGTACCTTTCACCGTCAATCATCACAACCTTGTAATACACTAAAACCCGTTTTCGTATTGTTAAGGCATCGTGATGCATATGTACTTGACATTTTAATATGAAATAGTGTATGATACGCCTTGCGTAAAGTCATTATCACGAAAGCATGTGATCGAAAAATATTGTTCACCAAAAATATTTATTACAGGGTATTTGCAGCCACAACGCACATGTACCCTGCTAGTATTTTTAATGCAGTGAATGAGCATACAATTTAATTTTGAAAAGCTTTTTAGAGAATAATATTGTTACTTTGATGTTCTATACAAGTAATTTGAATAAATCAAACATTGAGTTGAAATGATAAACACAATAATATGCAATAAGCATATTTGAGATTCCAAAGTCCAAGTGTCCAACATGTAACATGTTACACATTTCCGAATAAACGATGGTCCTCGATGACGGCGACATAAAACGAGAGACCTAATTAGCCAACCTTAATGATTGTAAACGAGCCTGGGCTTGTTCTTTATTTTTACACAGAAAACATATATATACAGTTTTGTTAAGGTCTACAAATGAAGAAACAACGTAGATAAGTTGTTATTATGTACATAATGATATTGAAATCTTATTGTAATCAACCTTAGTCTTGATTTACTTAAAAAATTTACATATCTTTAGCCTAACATTATGCGAGTAATTTATCAACTACTCCGTAAAAGTTTGAGGATTTAAGTTTGAGTAATTTATAACAGTATGCGAGTAATTTATCAACTAAAAGTTTGAGGATTTAAGTTTGAGTAATTTATCACTTGGGAGCAGTGTCACACCCAATTTTGAGACACGAAGTTGTTTTCAAAAGGTGTCGATTTTTAATGCGTGCAACCCCAACAATTATTTTTGCTACTCTATTTCTCTACAATGCAACTTAAGTTTAGCTAAAAAAAAAATTTATGGCGCAAATTTTAGTATTTTTGATGAAAAAAACTGTGCAAAACCCTTCAAAAAAATTGTGCAACAGTGCAACACTAACCTCAAAATCCTATGTCTGTCTCTGATTAATGCATTAGATGTTTAATATAAAGTGTCTTATTGAAATAAACTTTTTTAATACAAAATGAAAAGTTGCAATATTGGTGGATTGTGGATCTTTATAATGGGTTTATAAGTCATTAAGTATTGCCATATTTAATATGGGCCTTGTTAAGTTTTATTTTAGATATGGGCCTGATCCAGGATTGTTGTCTTCATGGGAGAACTGATGAATCATAAACGAAGTTGTAGCATGTTAAATTTGAGTTTGTAACCACTACTTGTGATTTCTCGATCAGCATATTACAAAGTAGAACTTTCTTGTTTAATCATCAGTATAAACAGGTTAAGATGTAAATTGCATATAGATTTACGTATACGTTGATGATTTTCCGTCATCCGTCTATTAGTAGTTTACTCTTTTTGGTATTTATACAGTTCTTTAAGTCATAACATTTTGATCCCCATTCACTACTTAATATGCATTGTGACACTATTTTTCGAAACCATTGAGTTTCGACTACGAGCGTAGTTATTAGCCTTGAATAAGATGAATTAATGATTACGCGCCACGGTTTGAGTTGTTCTTATAATTTCTAGACCGACTCATTTTTATGTGATTCCATATTAAAAGTACGTACTTGGTATCTTGTAAGTTGTAACCATACCCCTTTCTTCTTTTCTTTCTTGGAGCTAAATATTGCGACGACTCTTCCAATGTATTCAATAACTCTAGACAGTATTTGAGATCATTGCCCTAATCATACTTTATGCACAAGCAATATAGAAGTTTAGTTGGAACGAATAAAAAGATTTGATGATAAAAATAACTATAAACTATAGCTTTAAGCCTTTTTTTTAGCACATTAAGCCCATTCCAATAATAGAAAGGGCTAGTTGGTGATGACATGGGACAAAACACAATCTTAAATGTGTGTATATGTTTGGAACATATCGAATTTGTAAGGATATGGTGTCATACAGTTTGGGAAATGAGTTGGGTACCACTAGTTCACACCATGTGCACCTTAATGCCCCCAACATTGTCCCTCTCCTCGTGTGCAATGTTTTATACGGTTTCATATTGCAGACGTAGTCCTTGACTTGTCGAAAATGCAGCGATCGTCCCTGTACAGAACTTTGGGTTGCATATTCAGTCCTGTTTGAATTTAAATGACTAAAATACCCTTTGGCCAAAGGGAAAGGAGACAAGAGTATTTTAGTTATTTCAGTTTAACCAATAATAAAATTTGCAACTCAAAGTTTCTCACAGTGACGCTGCATGCACTTTCAAAAATGTAATGATTGCGTCTTCAATTTAGCCAAACCACACAGACGATTCTTGCAATTTACTCTATAAACTATTTTGTCAGTTATGACAAGTAGTAAAATGATTGTAGTAGTTTCGAGATGAGGTCTTTTCAGTTCAAACTTTGCTAGACTATTTGTATTATTCTTCGCAAAAGCTTGTCACTAATAGCATACAATGAGAGGCCTAAAATCATAGTTTTACCATTTTTACCTTTGGGAAACCCGAAACCTATGCATTCTCAAAGTAAACCATTACAAGTATGATCAACTGTCAGACTCTCTGTGATCTTTCGCCGGGAGTTAGGACCAGATCCAATCCGTTTCCACTTAATAGTTCAATTTTTCTAGGTAAACTACGTGTTTGCGCTATAAGAATTTACTTCAAAGAAAAAAATCGACAAAATCGAACACTTTCTAATAGGTACATACAAGTCAAAAAACTAAAGGAAATCTCATCTTGTGTATATTCGATAACTTAATAATACTAAGAATCCTTCATGAATGAGAAAGAACTATGATGACAAGGCAAAGCATGAGAAAATATGTACCTTAACGTAATCGAAAAAAAGAAAAAAAAGACATGAATGATTCATTTGCAGGCTTCTAATAATCAATAATTAATATTAAGAATCATAACTTAAAAGCTTCACGTTTAGTTATTGCATTACAAGTGGTATCTTATGTCAGTCAAAAAGTTTATTAACACAAGGTGTGGATTGAGATATTCTTGTCTCTCCATTAATTTACAAAAAAGAATTATTCTACCTTTTGATAAAAACACAGATTTGTAGTGGAGGTATATAAGTACGTAGGTAAAAGTCAACATAATTTATAATCGTATCTATATCGCCGAAGAACAAGGAAAGTTTATATAGGAATATATTATAACTAGCATCTTAAACCACCCTAATTAAGTTCAAACTCTCGTTAAGTTGTTATGAGATTGTTTTAGTAAGCATAGTTCTAAATGAGAAATGAACTTAATATTGATATGTTAACAACTTATGAAAACTCGCATGCAATCATTTTACACATACCTAATTTTCACAGTTTTTTAAACACATGTAACATGTTCAATATAAAAAGTTGGATTAGACAAAAAGAGTTTTGCTAGAGAAAATCACGTCGTTTCGGTCTTTATGCAGAACGTACTAACATGGCTGTGACCCGCAACAACCACATTTCCGCTTAATAAAGAGTATATGTTAACATACTTGTTTATGATAGTAAATGATTGACCTTTTAGCCATGCTTTTGCTAGACCGAAAGACGTACATAATGGTGAAGAGCAGCCTCTTATGATTCTAACTTGGTACCAATGATGAAAGACAAAGCATTTCCCTTTCAATAATACCTTTAATTTATCTTGCCTTTCCAGTTACATATATATTATATATTCTGCTTTTAATTCATATACGGTTTAAAAACCTTAAAAATCTTTACAGTTGCATCTAGTTAATGATCACTACATGCAAATTCTTTTCAGATTTGAAGTTGTTATTGTAAAAGGAATGTTATTAATCTATAATCACCAAATATGTGTAATACATGTATACATACAACGTGTTGGTAGCTTAATGGTAGGGTACTGTTAAAAGTAATTTATTGGCCGGTCTGAATTATGTTCTCATTTCTGTTAAAAAAAAAAAAAAAAAAAAAAAAAAAAAAAAAAAAATTATGTTCTCATTTCTTTTAACGCGTCACACAATTACCCTTTCGGTCATGGACTCATCATTATATTAAAGGAGTATATGATGGACCCTGAGATTTAGAATGCTGTTGGTAAAAAAAATGTTAAGGTTAACAAGTTACACCGTAAGAATCAACAAAAATACAAACAATTTTGGGTCACGTAATCATAAATTCGGGTGTACTCGTGCCACACATGGCATACATGTGAGTCCGTCATGGAGGAGTCATACGTTATAGATTACATACGTACATACATTCGATTAAAAATTAAGTAGCGTGTTTAAAGGTTATTAGCAAACAATCAAACACCTAATGCTTGATGGTGCGAACACATTCATCATCATACTCTCTAATGTTTTTGCACGCGAATCTTTGACCCCAAACGGGAATACACATAAATAAATGTTTTTACCCCAAATATTATATTCTTGCCAACTATGTTAATCATGGTATGCTGAATTTGGTGATGATCATAAAAATCTAATAGGAATATAATGATTTATGACAACAATAGTAATGATTGAATAATTGCTTACATTTTCTTAGTTTTTCAATTGTTTGATACTTCTTCTTCACAAAATAATAAAGGTTTTACCGACAAGTGCCCACTAGGCACAAGTTAGTGTGTAATTAACAAACACAAACTTTATGTTTTAACCAAAAAAGTGTATTCAATACATTAAATAAACTGATAATTACAATATTTGAATATAATTTACACTTAAATAAACGAAAATATTCCTTTCATTAACCCGTTTATAGATGCTCACTGGGCATTCGTTAGTAAAACCCAAATATAATTATACCCGACATAAAACACGCACATAGTTTAAATCTTTTTTCCTCTTTTTTATAGTTTAAATCTTTTTTTCCTCTTTTTACTTTTTAGCAAAATGACGGTTTTACTATTAACTAATTAATTAAAGTCTTTTTTAAATATTTTAATAATAATTTCAAGTAAAGGTAATATGGTAAACTTGATCAAACTTTTCTATCTTTTTTTAATAGCGAACAACTAAATTCAAATTTCTTAAAAAGAAACATGAACTATTAATTTAGGAAAAAAAGACTATAATGATTTATATATCATGTTGTTACCAAGACTATTCTAATTCAATTTTCTAACATGAACTAGCTCGACCATTTTTCTAGTTATGATAACTTAATTATAGTTAATCGATGTCCAATAAACGATTTGTTTATAATTCATTTAAAGTATTTTGGCCGGCCTAATTTCATTCACAGTCTTTTTTTTTTCTTTTTTTCGACTCGACATTGTGAGCCGACTAATCTCAGGGCGACTACCTTTTTTAATAGCCCGGAGTCGGCGCAGGTTTTGTCCCTAGATCGTGAAATGAGCTAGCTCTGTTGAATAAACTGAAAGGATAATGAAGAGATTGTAGAAGTTACCTCACGTGTTTTTTTTTATGTTCTATAGAAACGACACAAGTATCTTTCTCATCAAGGATGAACGTACCCTAGACATATAGATAAAACGAAAGACATTCATTTGATAGTGAAATTTTGTGCATGAAAATGAAAACACAAAAGAGAGTGCAATTGATAAAAACAACTTAGTGGGAATAAATTTTTACAAAGGCAAAAGTAGAAGGTGACTCATCAAGGTGCACACACTTGCCCAAGATATGAATCTAGCTATCGAATAATCCTACAAAGGTAGCTTCCAAAATCCATCTCATAAAGAAGATTTACATATGTCCCCATGTTCATCTTAATACTTACAAATTTTAACAACTCCAAACTCAAGATTATTAGCTACACACCATCACTTCAATGTTCAAACACTATATAAATTGCCTTTTTTATTGGCAAGCTAGTTGGACTAGTTTTTATATGACATAATAAAATAAACGAGCAATATGCGTCTTAACCAGCCTAGCAAAGCTACCTAGCCATTGTAAATTGGGAGAACAACTCACTACAAGGATAAGTAGAACGAACGACAAGGCTTTTGGCGATGACAACATTGCTATAAGATAGGAAGCCCCGTAAGTATTACAGTATATTTTATTGATCAACTATTTATAATGTAGATAACCTAAAACCTAGTGAGCCGTAAGCCTAAAAACCGGGCTTGGGCTTATTAATATATTATTTTTTTAGGTAAAAGTTCAAAAAACCCGGTAAATATATTACTTCAAAAAACGTTTAAGTACAAAGGATATGGGTGAATCTCATATCTCAGCTCGTTCCATAGGCGGAAAAGCTTGCATAACAAGATACTTCCTATTCTCTAAATAAGAAAATAAACCATTACTCATAAGATAACATTAGACTCCTACGAAAACAAAATTACTTCCTATCAAGACCTTGGAGCTTGATATCATACATGTCATAAAAAGCATCCAAATTCCTTGGAAGATCATAGACCTGATTCACATAGTCATCATAATCATCTTCAACCTCTTTACCACCACCAAATAGGTTCATTAACTCATCAAAAGTGTTAATAACCTCCTCCTCATCACTGTCGGAATCAACCATCTCTCCCACCTTAGAGAATGGGTAGAAGAAATAGACGGAGAAAAAGAAGAACTAAGCGTACGAGCCACGACCTGCACCTTCTCTTTCACAACACTCACAAGCGGTTCTTGTGATACATTAACAGTCTTTTGAGACCTATCCACCTTAGCTTTCTTTTTATTACCCGGATAATCAACCTTTTTAAGAGGATGATCATCATCATCCACAAGAGTAGCTTTCCCATTCATAATTAGCTTTTCAAACTTCACAATTTTCTCAACAATAGGAGTAAGATAAGGAATACCACTCTCACTGCCAAAATCCAACTCAGCCCCATCTTTAGCCACGACATCAGTAGGAATACCACATTCATCAGTGTCGATCATATTAAGGGCATCAAAGGGATTCGATGTAGCAATCTTCGTCCCACTCATACTAGCCACTTTAGTGGCCTTCTTCTTTATTAATATATCATCTAATACTCCCTCGCAATCCGAGCGGCAAAATTGTAAAAGCTCGGATTGGATTAAAAACCTAAAAACATTAAAGCAATAATAAATTATTGATGAAGATATCCGACAGAAAGCGAAGACATATCTTCAAACAGCAACTTGAAAAGCATAACCATACAACAAATGCAAAAGCATGAAACCAAATATAATTTGTTGTTGAAGCAATCCGCTAGCATGAGGAGACAAATCTTCAAACTGCGTTAGCGAAAGCAAAATAACCAAAGAAATAAAAGACAAAAAAGAAAACACTTTTTTTTTTAATGAAAGGATACAACTGGAGTTAGATAGGAGATAGGCGGGAGGCTTTTTTTGTGATGAAGGTGGCAATTAGGGTTTGATGGGGTGACCTAGAGTAGGCGGCTCAACACAGCCACCTAACCGTATGTTTACATTGAAACTGCTTGCTTTTAACTTTATTAATAACCAATATTTATAGATTACAATAAACCCTAATGTACCTTAAGCCCACAGATCAGGCTAGCTTGAGCTGACTCATCATTATATCGGTTAATATTTTGAACCGTATGTCTACATTGAAACTGCTTGCCTTTAACTTTATTAATAACCAATATTTATAGATTACAATAAACCCTAAAGTACCCTAAGCCAACATATCAGACTTGGGCCAACTCATCATTATATCGGTTAATACTCCCTCGCAGTCCGATGGCGAAATCGCAAAAGCTTGGACTGGAGATATCTAAAATAGTAAAGCTATAAATATTTTTGTTGATGAAGACATCCACAGCAAGCGAAAGCAAAGCAAACAAAGAAAGCGGTTCTTGTCGGCGAACTTGTATATTTACTAATGATGTGCATTAGGACATCAAAAGGTTTCACATTGATTCTTGTAGAAGTAACATTTTGTGGCTTATTGGATGAAGTAACACCATTGATCGAGCTTTAATCGACTTTAGGTGGAGACAGGATCGAGCTTTAGTCGAATTTAAGTGAAAAGAAAAATATAAAGCAAACAATGAATGAAGGTCGAACATTTTTTTTTCTTTCTTCTTTTAAAAAAAAATAAAAAAAAAATAATAAAAAAAAAATCTCTTCGTGAGTTATGGAAGGAAGCAAGCACATAGGTGGAATGTTTTCATTTATTCACTTCGTGAGTTATGGAAGCAAGCAAGCAAGTAAGTGTGCAAAGGTTTTGGTGGGGTTAAGGATAAGGTGAGCAACAGAAAACGCTTTAGAGTTGGCTGATTGATCAAATGCATTTTTTTTTTTCTTTTTTTCTTTTTTTTTTTTACGGTTTTGGAGGATGAAGGGCGCAGTAGGGCACTGGAGGAGGGAAGCATGGATCGTATTTTAGTTAGGGTTTAGAGGACCTGTAAACCCTCTGAAACCATGTTATAAGATACAAAACCCCGTAGGTATTATATTTTATTGGTCGACTATTTATAATGTAGATAACCTAAACCCTAATGAGCCTTAAGCCACAAACCGGGCTTGGGCTTAATATATCATCTAATAAACATGTCTTCGTCAAAATTTGCTAAACGATAAAAATTTCAAGTTTCATACTTTGACTTTGTCAAAAGAATAAGAAGATTTGACTTAAAATTTTGGCGAAGACATGTCCTAGCTAAAAAATTGATTTTTTATTTATTTGTTTATTTTTTTAAGGGTAAACCAAGTATGTCAAATGTTACAATCTATCATCTATTATTAAATTGCTAATTAAGTGTGTATCAAAATAAAAAATAATCTAGTATGTGGTTTACTTTTGAGTCTTTACCTGTAAAAAGGGAGAAAATCAGAACACGTATTGACAGCCGTTGCATATAGAAAAATAAAAAAAAAAACAAGACGAAAAACATAGATTTAAATTTTAGATCAAACACATTTGAAAAAAGTTCAGTTCCAGAAAAATTAACACTATGCTGCAAAAATCAACGTGGGTCTCATGATCCCGGAACCCACCCTAGTTCCATTTTTGTTTGTGAATGGTAAAACGAAATACAATATTGATCAACCATTGAACTAATACACTCATTATTTAGTTTACATATTCAAAATACGTTTCAATAATAAATACGTAAAAAATTTTAGCCATATGTTACAATCTTCACGAGACACCAATGAAAAGTATATATACTTTGATGGCACTAATGGATCGAAAGCATCGAGTCACAAATACACTAGCAGGACAGGACCATTGTTTTGAANATATTACCATACCCCGTTTTGTAGACTTTATATGTTTTAATGCATTTCGAGGTTGTTTAGCGATAATTTGCAAGTGTTTTAGCCGATGGCGAGTTATACGTTTAGGACATGTTGATATTGAGTGGTTATAGGTGCTATTACAGGTTCTGGTTGTTACAGGTTTTGGTAGATTTTTTTCGGAAAATCCGGAAAAAAATCTGGAAAAATGCTGGTTTTGCAGCCTGTTGTTAGTAGGATACCTCAGTGATGCCGTCGACATGTCGACTGCAACATTAACCAAAAAATCTTGTTTTTTTAACTATACCGTCGACGTGTCGACGGCATAGTTAAATAATCTAAATTTTTAATTTTAAAATGCCGTGGACATGTCGTCGGCATTATATAAAACCTAATTATTATTTGTTAATTAAAACGTTAATTAGTTATACGTTCCCGTCGACTTGTCGACGGGAACAATTTGACGGACAACAAATTCGTTTGACTGGAAAATGATGTGGGACCCACGATGTCGACGGCGATTGTCGACGGGAACGCTGTTCCCGACGAGGCACAGCCGTCGATATGTTCCCGTCGACATGTCGACGGCAACAGATAATGCCGTGGACATGTCGACGGGAACGTCGTAAAAATGTCGCCGGCGAAAGCGTCGATTGTACTAGTGGGAACTAATACACTCATTATTTAGTTTACATATTCAAAATACGTTTCAATAATAAATACGTAAAAAATTTTAGCCATATGTTACAATCTTCACGAGACACCAATGAAAAGTATATAAACTTTGATGACACTAACGGATCGAAAGCATCGAGTCACAAATACACTAGCAGGACAGGACCATTGTTTCGAAATATAGCTACGTTACGTGTGGCCGTGTGGATGTGAGATAATGGACCCAAGATCGACACTGATTACACAGAACCCATGCTCAGGTATTGTCAATTGTAGAAACACCATGGACTCCTTGACTTGAATTTCATGATATTTTTTGTGTGAATATAATTCAAGCTAGCTAGCAAGTGATCGATCACCAGATAATTAACTTGATTGAGACTATACAGTGGTCGGGTGTCGGGCTGCTATGGTTCTCGACCGACCATATCAATCCGGCCAGGTTTTGGACACGAAGCTGACATGTCCAAATTTATTAGATTTGAATTTATTAGTATGAATATGCATGCATGCATGGAACACATAAACCCTACCATTTATAATTTTATATGATTTAGTCCTTAGAATATATGCATAGGGGTTGAAAATGGAGTTATGCCAACTGTAAGAATCATAGTGAAACTACAGTATTCATCTATATATACTACAGTAATAAACCCCACCGGCCATTTATATATAGTAAACCCTAACGAATACTCACAATTCTACTATTCAGGTAAAAAGAACAGTCACATAAGTTATTGAAATTTTTCTAGTGCATGCGTGCACCATATAAATAACCAAGTTGAGCTAAGTCGACCATAAAAGTATCTAATTGGTTAAGACTGTGTAACGGTGTTGCATGAATCGAGTTATCTCCTTTTGAAGACATGCGCGTCCCCCATTACAACCTCTCTCTCTCCCAACCAAGGTTGCAAAAACCGCTAGGCGGTAGCTGGGCAGCCGGGTAACGCCTAGCGATTAACGGTTAGGCGGGGATTAATCGGATTGGATATTTTTATGTATAAAATTAAAAGATTTTGAAACTACATGCTCAATTTGGCTGATCTAGACGATTTTTTTCCGATTTGGCCGATTGATGCCCAATTTTATCTGATTTGCCGATTTTTATCGGTAACCGAGTTGGCCGATTATCCAATTTGGCCGATTTATGCCTGATTTGACCGATTTGTGCTTGATTTGTGACCGATTTTTTACCAAACCGATTAATAAGGCTGATTAGTAAAAATCGGGGCGGTTAACACCCGCCTAGCTATTAATCATCGATTAATCGGCCGCCTAGGCCGATTTTTGCAACAGAGCTCCCAACCCTCGTAGAAAAGAAGTGAGAAGTTGGTCGTGGGTATGAGTTGTGACGTAGGATATATTTATGTATAAGTGAGTTATATTTAGATGATAAATCGGCTATTATTACATTATATGAATATATAGTGGAATGAAAAGATGATGTGATGGTTGTGTATCATTATTACACTAGCCTAACCAGTAAGCATAGTACACAAAGACGTGTAGTTTCTTAACACGATTTGAACTGTATATACGTATTCTGAAATGTCACTATGTAACTAACGATCGAATACATAGGGAGTACGAAAATACCGTTTTGACGTACTTTCTACTTTTGACCTCAAAAACAAAAAGTCGATCAAAGCTGACGTGGACTGTACTATCAACGTAGAAAGGAGTGGGACCCACCATGAAAGAAATCATACGGTGGAAAATGGAACCCACATGTTCTTCACTGTAACCCCGTAGGTTAACACACAGTGGATCCCACATACAAGATCCACTTCATCCCCACGGTCTATAATCCCCATCTAGCCCATGCTTGTCTCACATAACTACAAATATGCCACCATCAAATGCTTATTCATCGAAATGTGACTGTTCAACCACAAGCTGGTTGTGCGTTTAAGTATCAAGTAGTATCAGGTTGAAACTAGGGGCACACCTAGGGGGCTTTTCAGGGTTTATGAAAGCTTGATAGATGTCTAGTGTAAATTTTGGGTTAAAATCTTGATTTTTCTGAAATGAACCTGTCCCTGGTCCTGAAGTTTTGTGCCACTCAAATACGTGTATTTTGTAGTTAGTCTACTAGCTAATATGTCAAACGAAATACATATCTTCTCACATTATTTACTAGTTTTAATTATATCGTACATTTTAATTCATTTTTATTTTCTTTATCTCGTAAAAAAAATAATGTGTGCATCTGGTAACTTAATGTCCCGTGTGTTAAAATGTAGTTAATTATATTAACGATAAATGTCTAGAATCGAACGCGAGACCTCGGGATTGCACACGATACAAATGAGTATTAAGGAAAAATAATAAATGTATATTTATATTTATTATTAGACACAAGAAGGTAACGACCGTTAGTGTTTTCTGTTAAATGACTAACGACCGTTAAACGAAGAAAAGGAAAGTAGTGTTTAAATAGAATTTGGAAACAAGAAAACATTCTAGAACCCCTTAGGGTTCTAGAACCGGTCGAGCACTCCCAAGAGGAGGTGGAGAAGTTTTCTTGGTGACCAAGTTTCAATTAGTATATAAACACTCCCTAGGATCAATTGTATTCTCACCTCTTGAACACACAATTATCCCTAACTTTTCTTCTCTCCCTCTTGACTCTCAAAACCGGTCGAACTCCCCTAAACTTTAAGGGATTCGATTTTTTGCTTGTCAAAAATCATTCTTGTGTAGTTTCTTGCAAAACCTTAATACGGTTTAATTTGTGTGTACAAGAACGAGGTAACAACACACTATTGTTGTTATCAAGAGATCGTTAAACAAAAAGGTAATGGGTTTAACATTGATCTACATAAACCCTAATTAGGGTTCATCACTTGTTCAATCCCAATCAAGAATTGCTAAGAGGTATGTTTTCTATTTACGTTTTAGTTAACAATTTATATGTTATACTTGATCATTTGTTTCCGCTATTATTTGCTACTTTGTATTCTTGTTTATATGATAGTCATGATACATAAATTCTAACACCGTGTCCGCCCCTGGTTGAAACGTGCATACGATACTATGTAAGAAGTTACATTGTTTAGCTAGTGGTTTAACTAAAAGCCTTTGAAAGAGTGTGCTCTTTTTGTTTGAAACTACAAAGATTATGTGTTATTAGCTAAAAAACGATTACATTACAAATATTGCTTAAAAGGTATACACATGCATACCTTTTGGCTCAAGGGCAATGTTTCAAAACCTAAATTTAACCCGGCCAGTTGAACAAGGAATCGGTCGGATCATAAAGCCGATTTTAGGCAAAATACTGGTTGAATCGGAAACTGGAGATTCAGCCGGGTGGATTAAAAGACCGGGTTTAAGACATTGCTTAAGTGTGTTCACCCTTGGTTTTAACTGCGTAAAAATAATTTAACTTTTTAGTGCACTGAATAACTTTAATTTTTTTAAAAAATAAATAAGAAAACAAAAAACCCTAAAAAATTGTCACAACCTGGGTTCACCCATTGATGTAGCCAGCCCACGATGGGTCCAAGCCACACGAGCTGGTCTGGGACACTGATTGAACCAATACCTTACACATTGTCATGTAACTTTGACATTTTGTGAATAGTGGTTTGTTTATGTGTAGACATGGACGGACCCACTTGGGAGCCGGGTGTGGCACGGGCTACACCCGATTTTACGTCACGAAGTGTAAATTGTTTCCAAAATATGTCTTTTTCTGGTATGTGCAACCCCCATTTTTGCTAATAAACTCTTTATAGTGCAACTTTAGTACTAATAATCATAAACAAAAACTTGTGCAACACCCTATAAAAAATCCTGGGTCCGTCTCTGTGTGTAGACATTGATTTAACCATTTCAACGAGAATGGGCCATATTCCCATTTGGTGAATGTTACAAAATCCTACAACATTTAGGACCACTTTAACTTCTATTCTTTTTATCTTTTTCTTATATTTTGTTTTATGTATCAGTAACGTCTTAATTGCATCTCTAATTGAAGTTTATAAACCATGTTTATGCTGACATCAAGCTTATGTGAAGTTTATGTGCATGGATTTCTATTAGAGCATATCAAGTTTACGCGTGAAAGAGAAACACTAGTTCATCTGTATAAACAAATGAAGAAATACATTGAGACTCTTATTAAGTTATGTGAATAATGAAATATGATATAATAAGTAACAATGCTAGTGAAATTGATTTATGGACTAATCAAGTTTATAACATTATTATTATTATTATTATTATTATTATTATTATTATTATTATTATTATTATTATTTTATAGAAATTGGACGAGTCAAGACATAGCATTGTTATATATAGCCTATGGATTATGTAATTTCCATAACATTAAACTTTCTCTAATATTATGGCATTTTGAAGTTGTTTTTTTTTTTTTTTTTTTTTTTTTTTTTTTTTTTTTTTTTTTTTTTTTTTTTTTTTTTTTTTTTTTTTTTTTTTTAGTTTACAGCTTTTTGTAAAATACATTATTGTTTATAATAATATGTAAGTCTGCAGACAAATCAAGCTTTTATCAAGTTATTTAAACTAATAGCTTGAAAAGTGTAAGAATTTCGGTTTTTGAACTTTCTCGAGCTATTTAAGATTAAACTATATTGAGCTCTTTCAAGTTCATAAGTTCTCACAAAATAATGAATGTGCATTGTTGTATTTTCACTTGTTGATGACAGCCTTGTTAATCCAAAATGTCCTTTAGGATTAAACTATCCTAACACTATTGATATTGAGCTATTTAAGATTAAACTATCCTAACACTATTGATATAGAGCTTTAATAAATTCATGATACTTGGACATTATTGTTAATCCAATATGTCTTTTAGGGAATATAATGTATATGCTCTTTGTTTTATGTGTTAAGAACAAATTAGTATACAGTATTTAGTTATAATTAAACTCATTAATTGGTGGCCAAACTTCCATTTGGAAGAGGCACATCGATCTATCCATCCTTACCAAACAAAAGAATCTAAGCTAATTTCTCAAAATAGATGCATATTTGTGATCAAACTACATGTTTGTTCCATTTTAAAAGATCCCAACATCCTCCTACTTGAAAGTTCATTTTAGACAAAGCTAACTTCCAATTAGGGATCGACTAAGAAAGTCCAACACTTTGCTATCATTGGTGAACTACTATCAACCACTTTGTCTAAGTTTTGACAAGTTACCTAATCATAGACAAGTAAATTAATAAGAACTTAATATAACTACTTTGACATGATTTAGACTTTTAACAACTTTATCAACTCCGACGATCCAACCAAATCGTTGCCATTCGAGTTTAGATGATTCCCGATACACGTAACACATTGTATATGATAGTTGCAACCAAAAAACATCTAGGTCACATAAACTAAATCTTTTCTAATACAAAGATACAATACACATACTTAAGCTCAAATTGGTTTCTCAAACCTTTTTCAATCATGTGTGAAACTGCTAAAACAATTAACAAATACATACAACCATCAAATAAATGCAGTTTACACAACCTAAAAACAAACTTCTACAAACCATTCAAAAAGTCTTAAGAAAATATCAACATATGGACCATTCTCTTTAAAGAATTTTTCTAAAATTTATCACCTTTGACCCCATATTCATAAATGCATGAAAGGGTTACAACTAAGAATACCAAAGGCAGAGTTTTCAGTTGTGGCTACTATAAATTATCCACTTTGTGGCCCTTGTATTAGAAAAGAAAGTATATGAAATCTTGAAAATATATTATTATTCCTCCTTTTAGCACCTCTCTTCTTTATCTTTCCATCAACAAATTATTTTTTCATATTATTTTTTTCTAGAAAGTAATTTTTTTGTAGACCCGTTTAACATTTTTGAAGTATTTTTCTTCTTAACTTTATGTTTTTTTAGGAGAGCTATGATTAAGGGCAATAAAAATCATTGCTAAAAATCATTTTTGTACAAGGTGACTCAAGGAAGGTGAGATATAATAATCCGGATCCTGGCCCGGACCTAAATTCAAGACCGACCCGAAAAGGTAACCAACCTAGCTAGCAACTTCATCATCATTATTATTGATAAAGAAGAAAATAAATATGTGGTGGTGGGCTATGTTTTAATGTGGTCTTTGATAATATATTTGTGTTAATTGTAATAACTTTTTGAATAATTTTGGATAACACTTAGATATGTGTCATCCTAAAATTTATTACAGACTATGATTTTTATATTATGAAGCTCTATTTTTTCTTTTTCTATATTCATTGTTATTAGGTGTCATGCATATCGACATGACATAACTAAGACTAAAAGTTACCGGATGAACTATTCCTCAATTGTAATATAAAGTCAATTGAGTTGAATGACAACTAAGTTCATTTTTACTTATGAAAAGAACTAATCAAGAAATAACTAGAAACACTATATTTTAGGACCGAGTGCATTTCACTAAGTTTGACATATTTTATGAAAATTAAAACTACTAAGCAAAATTATATCAGGATCATGTGACATCACGAGACCGCCTTTAGTTCCGCCTCTAGTGTATATATGTTGAACTTTATGTCTTGATAAGGCTAAAACATTGGCTAGATACATGCTTTAAACCTTTTATAGGCCTTTATTATGTCATAAAGCCTATACTTTTTCATGGAAATATGTAGGCATAATTTAGTAATTTTCACCATTTGCCATATGACCTTAAATAAAGTTTTTAACCAATTTGAAAATCATCTAATATTAAATGCACTAAAAAGTGAAACACTATTCTACACACAAAAGATATGCATTAAGTGTATATATCTTCAATTAGGTGTGTGTATCAACTTTTATGATAATGACAATAATAAGATACACCACTTTGGAATAATGCATTTGATTATATACTATTTTGAGAGTAAGTATTTTCATAATGGTTCCTTCTTATAGGATCTAGATTGCTATATTTCTAACTTGTTATTGTGTTAGTATTATTTTAAAATTATAGCTTACAAATAAGGGTCATCATTCGGATTAACCCGACTTGAGCAATGCTTATTCAAGTTTTGCATATTAAAACCTTTGCTCGTACGCAACCCTAATAGGGTTCGGGTTATTCGGGTTTCGGTTTGATCGGTTATGGATTAAACAGGTTAATAGGGTTCGGACTCACCCGAGTAAACCGTTATTACAAGGTAAGTTTAGTTTGATATTTTAAAAAAGTATAAAGAAACATATATAAAAAAATTGAAATATTTCTTTTTCGAATTAATTCAATTAAAGCTTTCGGATGTATGATAGAGAGGTGTTTGAAATTAAATAAAGAAAGTGATTACCTAGTGTGACAACCAAAATTATATGATCAACAATCCATATGTCACAAAACAAACCATAAATGATGGTGTCTTTTAGCTTTTTTATATTGGTATACTAAGATTGCAAGTTGTTACATGTAAAATGACAAATTGCTAGGGAGTATGTTTAAGGAGAATATTAAGTGTCTAGATTCTATTCCATATATTTCTGATGAGATGCTAATTGAAGAAGGGTTCAATATTTTAGTTTTTAGATTACATGTTCATTTTACGCATTATAGTTATCACTACAACTCGTTATCAAACATAATTACAAAACGTAAAAATACTTGCAACTACAAAAAACAACCGACAACTCAACACCATTTTTTCAGCTAGAAGTAACAGTTATAAAAATGTTTATAAAGCCAAATAAAATCATAAAACAATCAAAGAAACACAACTTTTCACATCACATGTAGGTTGTGTTTGGTGCGAGACTTAAGCTGTAAAAATAAGCTAGCTTATAAAAAAAGTTTTGTGTGTCTCACATGCTTATGGAAGTTTTTAAAAGCCATAAGCCTCCAAGAGCCCAAGCCAATTAAAATGGGCTTATGACAGCTTATAATTAGTTAAATTACTTAAATACATTCAAAATATAACGGTTATCAAGCAAAAGCTGTAAACATATATGAGTTTGATTTGATGTATTTTTATGCTATATTATATCAAAAATTTCAACTCCAACTAATTCGCTAAATATTTTTATAAACATTTAAGCTATAACTTCCGGCTTATAATACCAGCTCCAACTTCAGCCCAAGCTCGCCAAACACACCCATAATATAAAAGTTTAATACAAAATTATACAAAGAACCAATTAAATAAAAACTTGTACTAGTATATAAATCAAGAATATGGTATGAAACAACAATTATGAAAAAAGTAGGCGCAGGATAAGCACGTGTGACTCACTTTTCTCCCTCATTTTGCTAATGCACGCTGCCATATTTCACACACACACACACATACACTCCACTGTCATACTCTGTTTCTCTGCCATTGAATGTTCTTCACCATTTTCAAGGTTTCTTTCATGTCCTTCTCTTTTATTCCTTCTTAATCTTTTATAAAGTTTCTTAGTTTTAATGTCTTTTGTTTACTACTATTATGTTGCATGATCTTGTTGTGGTGTGTCAAGTTTGGCTAATATCACTTTAGATTTTGATTTCATTTATGGGATTATCTTATTTTATTTTATTTTTATTTTTATTTGTAACATTTAAAACCCATAAAGAATATAAGCTTGAAGCTTTTTATGTGATCATTTCAAAAATAAAATAAAAAAATGGGGTGTCAAGATTTTTGAATAAAATTTCTTAGGAATTTGATTTATTTTCTGGGATTTTGTTACTTTTTTGTAACATTAAAAACCCATGTTAGAAGATTGAAGCTATTATAAGATTGTTTGGTACTTTTTTTTTTTGTTTTTTTTTTTTTTTTTTTGTGACAAAGTTCCTATTTTTATGGGTTTGATTGGGTTCAAGAATAGTTAATTAGTTATTAATATTTGTTCTCTTTATGGTTCATGATTTATGGGATGGTGTCATTTGTTTAATTGTTTGTAACATGCAAAGCCCATGTCAAAAGTTTAGAGTTTTTTATGATTTTTTTGAGGAATTTATGATAAAGTTCCAGTTTTTAAGGTTCTTGTTTGTAACTTTTAAGACCCATGTAAAAATCTTCAAGTTTTTATTAAGATTTCTGGGAAATTTATGATAAAGTACAATATTTTATGGTTTCTGGTTGGTATAGTGGGATATGATTATGAAAATGAAAATTTTACTGTTTTCTGATGGTGCTCTGTTTCTGGTTAATAAATAGTGGGATTTTGTCATTTCTTTGCAAAGTTCAAAACCCAAAAATATTGAAAATTTCAAATTTAAAGTTTTTTTTTTTTTTTTTTTTTTTTTTTTTTTTTTTTTTTTTTTTTTTTTTT
>LBNU01039396.1:47445-73824 GCA_014162995.1 Artemisia annua
ATCATAAAAATTGGATTTTGAAAGTCATAAATTTTGAAAATTTCAAGTTAATTAAATTCAACAAGTTATGAAGAATTTATATGATTTTTGTGCAATTCTTAACAAGTTCACATTTTATGTCTTTTATTGGTGAGGTTATGAAATGGGAATTTTACAAATTTCTAACTTTCTAATAATTGTGCTTATTTTTTTGGTTCAAACCACATTAAAATCTTGAAGATTTTATATGATTCTTTAGTGTATTATTAATAATTTGTATTTATGGAATTCTGCAATTATTATCTAACTGTGTTCTGTTTTGGTTCATATGATATAGGTGAAGATTGATTGAGCTAAGTTCATTGTACTTAATCATGAAAATAATGATACATTAGAACATAAAAAAAGATAATTTAGTAGGTCAACAACAAGAAGGAGTGTTCAAAAAAAAAAAAAAAAAAAAAAAAAAAAAAAAAAAGTCAGCCATGAAGTTTATGAAACTTGGTATCAAAGCCTATACTACAATTCAGACTCAGTAAGGTATAATAAGTTCATCAAATTTATATATATATATATAATTTATATTATATATATATATTATATATTATATATATATATTATAATAAGAAAAATAAAAAAAAAAAAATAAAAAAATATAGAAAACAATAAAAACAAACAAAAAAACAATAATATACTCCCATAAACACTATATATATATATATATATATATATTTTTAATAACTTACATTGTAAATATTTAATTTAGATAATTTAATGAGTATATTTTTAATGCTTTTGTATTACTTCAGGTCAGTTTCCTCTGAAGTTTCTAGTGATCTTGTAGTTCAAGTCAATTCAACAAGATATTTGCTTCACAAGGTAACATTTTTATAATGGCATTTCATTTATTTATTTACTATTTTTATGATCTTCCTTAACTTCTACAAAAAGGGTTCTCATAATATTTGTCAAATAATGGAATAAAGTCCAAAACAGTTTAGTTTTTGGAGCTACAACTATACTAAAGTGACTTAAATTACAACCACTTTTTATGATATATTCTGGGATGAAAATTAATTAATTTACAGTAATTTTTGGTGCACAATGAAGGAGAAAAAAGTTACAAATCAGTTTCTATGTTATTTTTGGCCAAATTTTGGTTAGCTGCAAAAGTATGACAAGTAGAACATTTTATAATAGTGAATGAAAAATTGAAATGATCTAATGTATGTTATGATAATGTGATCTAATTTCAGTTTTTGTTTTTCGATCAAAAACAGTTTCCGCTATTGTCGAAGTGTTTGAGGTTACAAAGACTTTGTTCTGAAAGCCCTGAATCAGGCCAACATCAAATAATCCAACTCCCAGATTTCCCAGGAGGCACAGAATCTTTTGAGTTATGTGCAAAATTTTGTTATGGAATCACTATCACTCTCAGTGCCTACAACATTGTATCGGCTCGTTGTGCAGCCGAGTATCTTCAAATGACAGAAGACGTAGAAAAAGGCAATCTTGTTTACAAGCTCGATGTTTTCTTGAATTCTTGTATACTTAATGGTTGGAAAGATTCGATTGTGACACTTCAAAGCACAAAGCCTTTTCATTTATGGTCAGAAGAGTTGGGGATCACGAGCCGATGTATTGAAGCTATAGCGTCTAAATGTACTTTCTAACCCTTCAAAGGTTAGTTTATCACATAGCTATTCGAGGCGAGGGAGGGAAAGGGATGACATTTCTTGTAACGGGAGTAAAACTACAACTAAAGGGTGGTGGGCTGAAGATCTTTCTGAATTGGGGATTGATCTTTATTGGAGAACAATGATTGCTTTAAAATCGGGTGGCAAAGTGCCTGCAAATCTTGTTGGTGATGCATTGAGGATTTACGCTTCAAAATGGCTACCAAACATTTCAAGAAATCATGAAAGTGGAGAAAATGGTGAAAAGTCTCATTCGAATTCAAAAAGTCGATTGCTTTTGGAATCAATCATTAGTTTGCTTCCAATGGAACGAACCGCAGTTTCCTGTAGCTTTTTACTCAAATTACTTAAAGCAGCCAATATTCTACGAGCTTCATCTTCTTCGAAAACTGAATTAGCAAGAAGAATTGGTGTTCAGTTAGATGAAGCAGCGGTTCCTGATTTGTTGATCCCGTGTTTATCAAATGAAATGGTATATGACGTTGATGTAATTTTGAACATTTTGGAGCTATTTATGTTGCAAAGTCAAAGTCCACCAACAAGTCCTCCACGAGTCAAAGGGCGGTATGAGAGGCATAGAAGATCAAGGTCAGCAAATAATGGCGATTTTGAGTTGTTGCAAGAAAGTAGAAGGTCGTCTTCAGCATCCCATAGTTCAAAGCTCAAAGTGGCAAGACTTATTGACGGTTATCTAAAAGAAATTGCTAAAGATGTGAATTTGCCATTATCAAAGTTCACTGCTTTAGCTGAGACAATTCCTGAATTTGCTAGATTGGATCATGATGATCTTTATAGAGCCATTGATATTTATCTCAAGGTAAAACCATATTCTATCATTCTTACTTTTAGCTTATACATATTCGAAAAAAGATACACATTGACTTTTGAAGTCAAACGTCGTGTTACGGATCATTTGCACTTGGTTGCTAGGAATTGATCTAAGTGGCTTTAAGTCCCGTTTGGGTCTCTTATTGAAAAAAGAAACCCGTAGAAATTTGCTTTAAAAAATGACTACTTTTACTTCACAATGTTATGTTTATGTAGAGTAACATCATATTTACAGATGTTCAATTCCATAAAAAAAATTTAAGCATACGAGTTACTAAACGACCTAAAAGAGACACAAAACCATCAATGAGTTTTATAATTTTCACTTTACGTGATTTAGACTTATTTTTGTTAATGGTGATTGTGAATCATACTTATATCTGATCCTGTTGTTGTGCAGGCACACCCGAACCTCAACAAGACAGAAAGGAAACGCATATGTCGTATACTAGACTGCAAGAAGTTATCTATGGAAGTATGTATGCACGCAGCACAAAACGAGCTTCTTCCCTTACGTGTAGTGGTTCAAGTACTTTTCTTTGAACAAGCTCGAGCAGCCATGGCTGGTGGTCAATTGACCGACCTGCCCAGCAACATTAAAGCACTATTAGCTGCCCAAGAGAATGCATCAAGGGCACCAGGGTCAATAAGCACCAATAGAAGCATGGTGCAACCTGAAGACCAATGGAGTGTATCGGGTTTTAAGTCACCAAAATCCAATCTTTCAACTTTAAGAATGAAGCTGGCAGAAGACGATGATTTGGATGACAATTTTCATGAAGGGATGACGAAAGCTGATTCATCAAAGGTGAAGCAACTTTGTTCACTTCCTAATCGCCCTAAACGAATGTTTAGTAAGTTATGGTCTACAAACAGAAGTAGTGCAAGCGAAAAACGCTAAGAAATATGGTATGTGAACGTCGCGCGGATAAAATTTCATTCTATTTTATTCATCTTTTTTTATAAAAAAAAAATGTCTTGTAATCTTTAGGTAATTGAATTGTGAATTGTTTGTGTAATCTATGGTAATAAATAAAAAAGAAGAAATGTTCTTGTTATATATTCAAGATTTTGGTAAAAAGCATCAAACTTTATAGATCCATGATGGGGACCAAATGGTATTGATTTCTTGAGCACTAGTCTTTTTCTACCATCAGTTTGCAGCTCAATAATTCAATTCCATTATTGATTTTCCACTTTTCTTTCATATAGTATAAAGTTATATGCAAAAATTGACATTTTTCATGTTTTTCAAAGTTGACTATTTGACCAAAGATAGCATCCTAGACAACTTGTATTATCACATTTGACTACATCTTCATTGTTTTTTTTAACTGACTTTCAGACTTCACATTACGACCCGACTAATCCCAGCGCAACTTCCTTTATGTATAGCCCAGAGTTGGCGCAGGTGAACCTCCGTCGCCACAAGGAGATTAATTTTATCCCTGTTAGATTCGAACCCTTGACCTACTCTTTAAAGACTTATATTCTTACCGCTGGATCTCCCCTTCTGATTTACATGTTCATCGAGTTATTATGTGATAAGTGAAACATAATGACATTGTTAGTTGTTTGTTAAACTCTTTTTGCAAAAAAACGCTATAATTGGCAACACTGACTGACTCATACACCCTGCTACAAGGACAATATGTGGCAAAACACTAATCATAATGATTATTTGCGATTTCAAAACGTAACAACAAGATAACAAGTCTCATAATGCAAAGTATAACACTCCTAATTCAAATTTGCAAGCATGATTGATTTTTTCACTCCCATGCTCGAATGCTCATCATTTCACTTGTCCAATCAAATAAGGAACGTAAGATGTAAGAATATTGGAATGAGTGGTCTTTTTTTTTCTTCATAAAGTATATAGTATGTTTATCTTGTTGTTGACTATAGCACAAATAGTGCTCATCACAATATGGAAAGTTTATGATGTGTACACAACCTTTGCATCCATTAATAAAGATCTTGTTTTACGAAATCTCGATATGTATTTGTCTGTATATAAGAGGGACCAGTGTCGTAGCTGACCCAATGGAAGCCATGTCGATAACTAAACATGACGAACAAAAATATATCATACTCACTACGTGCTCAAGAAAAATAACTTGATTCTAACTATTCGTTTTAAATTTTTATTTTGAAATTGTCATCACTCTTGCATAAATTCATTGTTAACATCTTTTTGTTGGAAATGAATTTTGAGGCTTTAAAGATTCTAAAATTTTGAGTCCCATATGATTGCACACCTTGCACGACCTCATATACGACTTTGGGTAAAACAAACACGTAGTAGATAAAACTTTGTCATATAATCTTCTTTTGAAATCGATACGGTTGATTACATCAAATGAAGTCGATCAAAAGGTGGTGAGAAAGTTTCACTTAGAGAAAAAGTGAGACATGTATTGACATCAGGAGGCATGACTCACTATCGTTAAAGTAATATTCGGTACCATTTTTGTTAGGTTACTGCTAATTTACCTTAGGATTTACTTAATCACAAGTTAATTGCAAGCACAAGTCCAACAAACTTTTGGATCAAATCAATCATTTGTTTTAAAGAAGAAATTAGATAAGAAAGACTTATATCATGCATGCCCTTCGTTCATGTACTTTGTTTACTTTTTGTTTAGACTCACTAGTAATCTACTAGCATTCTATAAAGAGTTAGGTGATGAATTTTATTGAACGATAGGTGCACACTATGATCAATATCACCTCTCGGGTTATATTGCGAAAGACGCATTATTTTTTTTAGTGAAACTATTCACATACCTAAACCACTTACTATTCTCAACCGAGACTTGAACACATCACCTGTTAGTTTATACATGACTCATGCTGTTTCTGACAATCAACAAAATGATAATTGAAGATATGGGCCAACTTCGGCTTGTTGGGCTACTATGTAGTGTGCAATATGCAAACTAGTCATGTTCACTTTTGTTTTGGTCTCTAGTATAGTCATGTCAATATTTTATTTTATTTTGGTTAAAATCATGTCGATTTTTTTTGTGCACGTACACACTCCCTAAGGCTATGCACAGCAAGGGGGTCGTCGACTAGGTCGATCGATTCATATGCATGTCGGCCTTGATGTGCTTGAGTCGGTCGTTGTAGGTCGGGAGAGGGATTCGCTTGAGAGGATGACCGATGTCGCGAGCTTTGATTTTGGTTTAAAATGTTTGGACTGTTTGGTTTTGTAGCAGTGTTATTAAAAAAAATAAAAAATAAATAAATAAAATAATTTAAACCCTTTACTCTATAAATATCCCATTTATCTTATCATTTTATACACAATTTATATACACTTTCATTAACTTTTTTAAATGGCTTGTTCGTTTCCACACACTGTCGATGAAATCAAAGTTATGGTTCAAAAACAAATCGACGAGGATAAAGCTTGTCAGCAAGTCCTTATGAACTTAGCCGTAGAATTTGATAATGCATGTGCAGCTAAAGATGATCTAAGGAAAGCATACGCTGAATGGAGTGACATTCCACAAGAGGAACGTGCTTTCATTGACGCTTATTTGAATCGAGCATCTGAACCCGATTACGAGATGCATAATGCTTCGTTTGAAAGGCGGAAAAATTAGAACAATAAACGAATTATAAATTTGTTTGGATGCATGTAAAAAATAAATAGGAGTATTGTGTTTTGTTGTTTTTTAAATTTTGTATCCTAATGTTTATTTTTATTCAAATGAATGAAAACTTATTTTTGAGTACGAAAAACCAAAGTAGAACACGAAATTTTATTCATTATATCAGCAAAGCAGAATACGACATTGAAATAAAAATATAAACTACAATACACAAAATTAAAACACATAAGTTCGTCAGCTAGAGGAATTATTCAACTTTTAGATTAATCTGATTCCGAATCAAAATACACTCCAAATTTCGACCAATAACTTATCATGAGCTTGTTTCCCTAATTCTCTCATCCCACTCTTTTTCAGCCCTTGCTTCTTCTTCTAATGTTTCTTTTAATTGGTATTTATAAGTAAAAAAATTTGAAAAAAAAATNATGATATCATGTTCAAGGACTATGTTCTAACATACCCAGTTTCGCGTTTTTTGTGTGGCTTTTTTTCTAACCGAAAACTCGAAGACTAAAACATATGCAAAGACATTATCAGCTAATAGTGTTGCATTGACCCATTTGCAAGTCTCCGGCTATGTCCATCTCATATGTTCTTATGGCATACGTATCGTTGAGCAAGATTAAGCAACACGTCGCATATTCTAGGCCTTGCAGTTTGTTTTTCGAAGTCCATCATATAAGCTGCGACTATAACATTACTAAACTGTGTGAGGTAACTGGTTAAATTTCCGCTAGGTGCAAACAATTTTGAAGTGGCCACATGCACCAACCTTCTAGGGAGGACTTTACCGATCTGTGGCGATGGATTCAAACCTCATGAATCAGTCGGCTAAAAAGTCAAAAACTTATGTCACCCATAAAAAAACAACACCATTTGTGACCACGAAAGGTGTCACAAAGTTGTAGCTAGTAACATAATTTCGAAAATGAGGAACATTAGCTTAAAAAAGACTAACTTATGTCAAAAACACCATTTAAAGCTAAGTTGAAAACTTCAAATAACATACCCTATGTTAGGAAAAAAAAACAAAACAAAATTATTCAACACATGATCATATTCATATATATAACGCAAACATGTCATATGGTTTGTTCCATTTATACATGCACTTAAATTTCAAGAAACAAAAAAGAATAAGAATCATGGAGCCATAACGGTTTTCATAGCATCATGTTCATGAAGATCATTAGGTTTAGAATCCGAATTGATACTTTTCGTACGCTGAATGCCGCTAGGGCTACGATGAAGCCTACATCGAAAAGAGCCGGCATGGGTTGTTGGAGAACACAAGCAATTATTTTTCGAAACGCTGCCTTGTCGTGCTAGTCCTCCCGATGGTGGCGATGTAACCTTGACATGTTCGACATCGACCTTCAACTCCTCCTTCGTTGCCATTACTTACNGTTTTTTATCTAGTCTACTGATTCGTGACAATATACAGAACTCTAGTCTAAATTTTCGTTAAAAGTCCAGATTTTTTCGAAATGAACTTGGTCCCGAAATTTTGTGTCACATAAATAGAAGTCCTACTAATATGTTAAAAGAAATATTTTTCTTCTTAATTTGTTTACCAGTTTTAAAGAAATTGTGTATTTTAGTGTATTTTTATTTCTTTATACTTGGAAGAAAATTGTGCACATGATGAATTGAGTACTTGGTCAGTTGGTCCACCCCTAATTTGTAAAATACTCCGTATGTACATTGTAATATGTTTTAGGAGCAATGTCCAGTGTTACTGGAAGTTGCTAAAGGAATATGATCCTTAACATAATTTCAAGTATGTATAGAGTGACTACGATATGATATCATGTTCAAGGACTATGTTCTAAAATACACAGTTTCGCGTTTTTTGTGTGGCTTTTTTTCTATTATATATGACAAACCGAAAACTCGAAGACTAAAACATATGCAAAGACATTATCAGCTAATAGTGTTGCATTGACCCATTTGCAAGTCTCCGGCTATGTCCATCTCATATGTTCTTATGACATACGTATCGTTGAACAAGATTTAGCAACACGTCGCATATTCTAAGCCTTGCAGTTTGTTTTTTGAAGTCCATCATATAAGCTGCGACTATAACATTACTAAACTGTGTGAGGTAACTGGTTAAATTTCCGCTAGGTGCAAACAATTTTGAAGTGGCCACATGCACCAACCTTCTAGGGAGGACTTTACCGATCTGTGGCGATGGATTCAAACCTCATGAATCAGTCGGCTAAAAAGTCAAAAACTTATGTCACCCATAAAAAAAACAACACCATTTGTGATCGCGAAAGGTGTTGTGCTAAGAAACAATGACATAATTTTGAAAAATGAGGAACATTAGCTTAAAAAAGACTAACTTATGTCAAAAACACCATTTAAAGCTAAGTTGAAAACTTCAAATAACATACCCTATGTTAGGAAAAAACAACAAAACAAAATTATTCAACACATGATCATATTCATATATATAACGCAAACATGTCATATGGTTTGTTCCATTTATACATGCACTTTAATTTCAAGAAACAAAAAAGAATAAGAATCATGGAGCCATAACGGTTTTCATAGCATCATGTTCATGAAGATCATTAGGTTTAGAATCCGAATTGATACTTTTCGTACGCTGAATGCCGCTAGGGCTACGATGAAGCCTACATCGAAAAGAGCCGGCATGGGTTGTTGGAGAACACAAGCAATTATTTTTCGAAACGCTGCCTTGTCGTGCTAGTCCTCCCGATGGTGGCGATGTAACCTTGACATGTTCGACATCGACCTTCAACTCCTCCTTCGTTGCCATTACTTACCTACACGAATATTGGTCTTTTTATTTTATCCTTACCATGCAAGTTAATATATTTATCATTAAAAAAAAAAAAAAAAAAAAAAAAAAAAAAAAAAATCCCGGATATACCATATATTCAGTTAGATTCTTATTCGGATTTATTATCCATCAAGTTGTCTAGACACGTCACTGTTCGTTATAACATACAGAATAATGTGACGTGTCTAGCTAGACAGTTTAAAATAATATGAGAATTGGTTTTAGTTAGTTGATTTGGAATGATCATGAGATTTTGTTACCTTGGTGAAGATGAGTACTTGAAAATTGGTGTGTGATCCAAAGCTTTTGAGAAAATGAAGATTTAAAGATGAGGGAGATAAGAGAAAAGGTGACCCATATATATTGCGTAATGTGTCATACACCCATTTCGTCCTATAAAAAGATATTAAGAGATAATGTTTTACAATTGTCCTATTATTATCATACAATAATATTATAGATGAGAACAAAAAAACCATCAACAATTTTCATCTCTAGATAAATTTTAATCCACAAATAATGTGTCCTTGATAATTTTACAAAAGATGAAATGGACTAGACCAATAGGTTGATTAATGTCACCAAAAATTTGTCTCATAATATGACAAATAAAGTTGGATCAAGATGGTTTTGAGATGCAAATCTCTTTGTTAGGTCTATAATAATAATAATAATAATAGTAATAATAATAATAAACCTTACTAATAAATACATATCTCTAACATCTTTTATATGTCAAAAAAAAAAAAAAAAAAAAAAAAACCCCTTATTTGAATCATTTTTGTGATCCAATGCATAAACTATCATATACATCATCACATAAGACCTATTAGTCAAAGAACTATTAGTCAAAGAAACTACCGATAAACAACTCTAGATTTCTAAAATGAAGCGTGTAATATCATAGAGCTGCAGTTTACAAGATTTGAACCTGAAAATATTTTAACTGATTTCTCAACCCTTATCTTGAGGTTAACATCTTGAGGTTTTCGAACCAGTCTTTCTTTAATTAAACTAATTAATCTATCGTTATAGATAACATATAATGACCACATACTGTTATATATTGAAAGATCGGGTTGTGAGTCGATAATAACTGAACAGTCTGTTTTGAGTTGATTTTTTTGAGTAATGTATATACATTTTATCTTTCACATATTCTGTTATGGTTGTTGCCTTGTTGGTGTTGTTAATTATTAATCAAAGCATATGTCACTAATGTTCTTAACTAAATTATGAATCAAAATCAAATCAAATCAAGTATTAAGAGTTTAATTAGATATAAATAGCCACGCGTAAGAATGTTCCACCCACTCACGGGGAAAAATAATTAGGATGATGAGACATGCCACTTGCATAAATGATAAATCCACTTTATATATAATGCTTCAACTACTCCAAGATAAAGACATAATATATAAAACAAATTCTTATTTTCTAGTTGCATATATAAATGTTTTTCATTGCTATCTTATGTTTATTTCTCATCACAATATAATAAGATATCATTTTGTTAGCAAATTTGATGATGATGGCTACTTTGTATTAGAATTTTGTAAATGAGTTAGGCACGAGTTTCCCTATCAAAATTTTCTTGTATTTTATTAGTTGATGTGACGAATTCTAAAGCAAATTGTATATTAGATGTGACAAAAAATGCCTCATAAGTCATACTACGAGCGCACATTGTGTTTCTTTCTTTTCTTTGTTATTTTTTAACTTAAAAGTATTGGTCATAAGTTATAGTTATAGTCGAGATAACTTTTAAATTCTAAATTATCGTGTCACATTATATTTTTTTAACTTTTAAATTCGAAATTACTGTGTTACATCATATCCTTTAATTAATTCAGTGATGAATAATGACCGATCGCATCATCCGAAAAGTCAAAAATTCCTAACAAAAACTTGCATCAGAAAAGAAACTTGACAAATTTATTGAAATTGTCAAAATGTAAGATTGTCACTTTAAGAGGGCCAAATTACCTTTTTTTAACATGCTGTATTATAATGCATGCACGAATAATAAACGTTATAAATGTAACTTTCAGTGTTAAAAGTTTGGAGGGTCATAACCCTCACAATCCTCACTGAGTTTTCTTTATGCTTTATATTAACAAACAAACTTATTTTTGATAGCTGAAAAATGTTAAATATATTAAAATTTACATTGGGGCATAAAGCGTAGCATTAGCTCCCGCATTATTGTCCCAACCGTAGAAAGCATAATTAATCCGTAGTTTTTCGCGCACACACACACACTTTTGCCCTCCAGGTTTACCCAAGGGTGGTATGCATCTAGTATTCGCATACCTCGCTCGCCTTGCATGAATTGGATATCGTTTTTGGAATAGGTAGTTTCGCAGAGCCAATGAAAGATTTTGTGTATCTTTTTTAATATAATAATCTAGTTATAAACAATGTTTCGTTTAGTTGGTTTTAATAGAACATTAAATACCCCAAAACTAGAACATGAAATGCAACTTTTTTTCCAATCGCGCAAATACCAGTTAGAAAATAAAGTTAAAATTTAAAAAGAATGGCCAACCATAAAACCCAAAAAGATGACATGCGTATACCTTTAAATTTGATGATGCCAAGTATCATAGAGTGAGACATGCTAAAGATAGAAAAGACAACATTTTGAGGGTCCAAATACATTCAATTAAAGCTAACATTTTGATGAATACATAAAAAGAGTGAACTGCAAAAATTGCCTTTATGGTTTGGTCAAATTGCAAGTTTCGTTCATAACTTCTTGAATTGCAAGAACCTTCCTTGTGGAGAACTTTGGGTTACAGTTTTCGTCGCTGTTCAAAGTAATAAGACTAAAATGCCTGTCAAAAACTGCAACCCAGGATCAAAACTGTAATATAAAGTTTTTTGCAAGGACGATGCTTGCACTTTCGAAATTAGAGACGAATCCTGCAATTTTGCTAAATTACAAGGACGATTTTTGCAATTTACTCAAATAAAAATATGTCAGACATTCTTGTGCATGTCAATTTCATAGGGTTATCATCTTTAGTTTGATTGAAAGATGCATTAATTGATGATAATATGATATAATCATATATGGTTAGACCAACCCATTGGTCCCAACCCTATCACCTAAATATTATTTATTATCTGTTCAGTGTTGATAACTTGTATCGTTGAATAGTTTGTGTAAATTTTCTTTATTAATAAATGGAAGACAATGTCAAGTTTATATTGCAAAATAATCTAACGTCCATTCACAAAGGATCACATTTAGAGCACAAGTTAGCGGATGGTGTCGTGGACTGGTGCCATAGAAAAAATATTGTCACCTCAAAATATTTTTATAACAGCATAATATATCATTTAAAACAAAATACTTTTCCGTTGAATAAAAGTGACGCCATAAATAAAAGTGGTGTCGACGATTCAACAAAAGAGAAAAAAGAAAAAATAAATACACTCACTGCGTGGACTGGTAAGTACGGCACAAAGGCCGACGATATGAGATCTAATATGGATTGGTGGTGGCGCCATGAGTTAGGTTTGTGCCATGGCAACCAAGTTACCAGCCAACCATACCTTGTGCATATTCATAAAGTGATCACATTTAGAAAATGTGTTCATATTCTAAAGTGTGTCTTTATAACTACAACAACAAATATCTATTTTTATCTGAGTAAATGAGTTAAAATATAGGCAATTATATTTTTACTAGAAGATTACCTGTAGATAGCGGTGACAATTTATAATAGCGTCACTTTGGGTGCGCAAGTGTTTTTGTATATATAATAGGAAAATGATTAGGATGTCTAATCCACATGACTAATTATATGCCTACTTCATTCATTGTTAGACACATGGATCCCACTATATTTTTCTTTTTACATATACCATTGATTTTGCCACATGTCTTAAGATCTTTGTTAGGCACAAAATTAGGCATGCCAATTAGGTATGTCAATCACTACTCTATATAATATAGGTGTAGAGTAAGTGAGAGTTAAGTTAATTGTTTAAATTGTAACTAAATATATTATTTGATATTGCATTTCTTTTTTAAAGTATGAGTATCTTAGTCTAGCAACATTACATAATTTTTAATTTTTTAAGTTTTAATCAAATGTGTTTTCTCTTTATATGTCGTACATATTCATCGGGCAAGCTAGTGATTAATTTGATTCCATTACCAAACCAAACAAGATTCTTTCCTTAGTCCTGTCTTTCCACCAGACACCTCTCTAGACACAATATCTATATCTTGAATACCTATCTGCTAGCATGTGATGTTTCGACATAGAATAGCCAGGTGCTCTTATTTTACGTCGGTAGGGACGATTGCTTTCCATTATTAACCATAAAGAAGATATACCTAAAAAGAAAAAGATTGTTTTCAGAGACACAGACGACCTCCACCATGTTTGTCTCTATAACCACGACATATTTCTAGTTTCATACAATCTTCTTATTTTCACAAATCATACACATTCAACATAGAAATTACTGTAATACTTTTATAAATTAAACATACTTTATTTTGTTAAAATTGTTGATAACTTGATATTGCATGAGACAATTACGAACAATACATGGTGGATCCCGCCTACAATCAACCTTTGTGACCCCGTAATAATAATGTCACTCACAAAAATAATTCTTTATTATTTTTAATGTGACAACATATTAAATGTGTGTATTTGAACACTTTATGAAAATTTGTTACATTTACTCATATTTTCTGAAGTTTACATATTAAAACGGTACGTACATTGAAGAAAGTTCATTGTTATTTTATGACCAAGACATTGGTTGGCATTATCAAGCAACTATTATAAGAGACCGAACAACTTGTTTATATCCATCTCGACCAAGAACTTACTAACTTTAATATCTCGCAACATAAATAAGCTACTAGCTATGATTGCTAAAACGAGGTTTAAGAAACACATTTTTCATCGGCTCTGCGATGACAACAAGTAATGTCTTTAGGAATTGCTTGATATATGGAGTAAGACAAGCAAGTGTTAGTTTAAGCATATTTTGAAACTTGTGATCTTATATAAGTTTGTTATGCTATAATAAATTTATAAAGACCCACAAGTCTCAAAATAAGCCAAAAAAAAAAGGCTTATGGAACATAAGCCGAAAACATATAAGCTCGTAATTAAGCCCATGAATAAACTTAAGCAAACGCCGCCTAAAATAAGTGTATAACAAGTTAACAACGACTAAAATCATTGTTGTTTTTGCATTAAGGTAGCGAGATTTATAACATATGAGTGAGATGATGAGTATAAAATCTATAATGCCTTTTTATGCAGTAAAGAAAATTATATATTTGGCTACGAGTTATAAGAGTAGCAAAAATCGACAAAATAACATTTGTCATCTCTAGAGACCAGAATCACATGTTTAAACATAATCCCTTATGTTCCACTTAGCTATTTTTTAAAGTTGCCATTCATACACTACAGTCAGTGCCGTCTCTAGGTTTGGAGAAGCCTTGTGCATAATTTAAGTTAATTACGAAAACGAGGCCTAATAACAGAAGTTAGATAATATTTTAAAGAGATAAAATGATAAATAATTATTATAAAACCACTCCCATTAGCATTTTCCAATGCAAACTCTTAAATCAAACATTTCTAGTCATTTACTAGAACACGTATGGATATATATACATATTATATCTAAAATTTGAGGCCCCAATAATTTGGAGGCCCAGTGCGATTGCACACCTCACACACTCTCGAATACGGCTCTGGCTACAGTTACATTATGCTTGCATGCTCTCCGTTTCCATACCTGTTGAAATCATGGGACACGCGGTTTTGGTTTATTTTTTGAGCTGCCATCGGTCAAATGCAGGCAGGTTATGTAAACTTTGTATTACTGACTTAATGATGAATGATTACAATAATGTGTATGTATAATAATATAATGGGCCAATAAGCAAAACATTAACTAAGCTTAACCACTATATTGGGCTACACACATAAAATGTCCTCTAACAGGTTGTACAGAACATTGATCCAAAAATGTATTCTGCAGACATTTAGCATGTGTTAAAATAGACTTGGTTGGGTTGTTAAAACCACTTTTTGTACATTTCTAAATTCATTGTATAATTATGATTCAGATCTAATGATTTAAAGGCATATGTGATTGCATAAAAAGTATAGTTTGGACAACTTTCGGCCGGTTTGACCATGTTTCTCTAAGTGAATCGTTGTTCTATGAGCCATTTGACCCATTTGAGATGAACAAATTTCCAAATCAACTAGTTTATAAGTAAATGGGTCGAAATTGCCACCTCCTTTGGTATACATAATTTGAGTAAAGTTCCTGATAACGAACCAAATATTGGGGCTGGTGTGATCAAATCAATATCCACATCTGCTTGTATCGTATAAATGTATATATGCACGCACTTATATATGTACCGATCCTCTCAAACACTTTATTTTGTCCACGTCTTTAGCTTTTAGATGATAGCAGCTGCTGCTGAGAGGAGACATGCAACCACTGTATACCGTAAGAAATACCATGTCATTAGACACGACCTAACTGTGTTATTGAGTGTTTTCGCCGGTAATATTCTCATAGTTACGGTTGTAAATGTCATAGAAGATCATTTATTCACATACACAAGATTCTTCGTAATGATGAATCGTGATAACAGCAGCAAATAAAGATTTACATACATAGTATATAAATAGTTATACAGCATAAAGCCGTATAATTTGATCAATATTGGTGCGACAAACAGGGCACCCCCTCTTTTTGCTTTCAATTTCAGTCAAACACGACATGCATCCAGCCATGTGACCACATGGAATGAAAGCTCCCTCAACTGGCGAATCCAAACATATAACACACGATGAAGAGCAAATGTCCTTTTTCTCCTTCTGGCCTGTCGTAGCAACAGGTATAGTTTCAGATAGATCAGCAGGGTCCTCCGTATAATGCAGGAAGCATAACCTTTTTCTCTTTCTGGCCTGCCCGTTTTGCCACCTTTTATAGAAGCTAATAAGTAATGTTCGAACATTTAAGCAAGTATTTGGATGCATGTGGCACATCAAGAAGATGATTATACCTAACGAATTCCTTTGCAAGCATTTGAAAGCCGCTGCAATTGCTGCTTTTCATTCTTATTTACTGCTGCAAGTACGACGGAGAAATCTGCAATTGATAATAAACTCGGGCTTAGACAAACATAAAGTCTGCTACTTGCTTGTAGATAGTAGACACCCTGGGCCATAAAGCTCTTCGAGCCAACCAGAAAATAAGCAGGTATGTTTCTACAAGAATTGCGTGACATATAAGATCATGAACCTATCAAACGTTAGAACTTAAAAATTATATGTTGAAAAAGAAGCCTGTAAGTGTATATGTACAATGTACCTCAATTGCACAGACAACGTTGCTATATCCTCTGAGTCTTGCACGATCAAGTGCAGTTTGATCGTCAAAATTCATCACCAGCGCATTAGCTGAAAATCAAGATAGTTAATATCGTCTAAGCAAGCAAGTGACACGTAACAAAGGTAACTGCTGGCTTTAAGTAGCAACAACTCACCACGATTCAAAAGGAATAGCTTAACCGTCCACTCTAAGCCTCTTTTTGCAGCATGATGCAGAGGAGTTCCAGATTGAGAGCTTTCCGACAAATGAGAGCATTATTAAATTTATACAGACTTTCCATATTAAGTTTCAAACCTTATCTTTATTTTAATACTCCGCATATTGTATATGGAATATAGACTTTCCATATTAAGTTTTAACTTTTAATGTTTAAGTGGTTGAAAGCTTACAATGCATTAAAACTAACTTAAAATTTGTATAGTAATGTTAATATGTAGTCAAATAAAAAAGCAACTAACTGAACTACAACGAGGTTTACTAAACACATTTCTCAGTCGGGATGTCATAAATTTGCACAACGGGTAATGTGTTTAGGAATTGCTTAATATACGTCGATTGTCGAGAGAGACAATCAAATGTTCACTCATAGAATGTTTATAGGAATGGGATTTTATATAGTTTCTCCATGACCACTGGGCATTGGTCCAGTAGATGGGGCTTTCATTCTTGAGTCAATTAACTCGGGTTCGAATCCCATCCCTGGCACTTTGCTCCTAGATAGGTACCCACCTCCGCAAACCTATTGCTTCACTGGAGAGACTTTGTGGATAAGAGCTCAGGAGTCCGAGAGTCTCGGCTCACTCCAGTTGGTGCCCCACTAGGCCAGGAGAGTTGCCGGAGCTATTCCTTGTGGGGTGGACAATGGCTGGTGCCAAAAGGCACCCGGGGTCAGGGTGTTCCCGTCAATCAACACCTTTTTGTGGATAGTTTCTCCATGAGCACATTTTTTTGCTTTTAGTTAAACATTAATATATGTCTTATGTATCATGAAAACTATGATTCAAAATTTTTCGATTGGTGTCTTTGTCTTTCTTCGATTTATACATTTTATAACTGGGCTTTTGTATAAGACTTTAAATTTCAGGTTAACCCAATACACAATCTTGAAAGCTGAAAAACAACTAGCCTAAGGCCCAATGGACAAAAATACTTAACGATGGCCCAATAAAGCCTATAAGAAATAAATACAGCCCATAAAATAGTAAAACATTACAGTAGGAAATAGATAGATGTATATTGAACAAAATGACATTTAGATGTTATACTTCAACATAGCATCACTAACAATGTCAAGGCAAACACTTGGTAATTAATATAAAACGTCTAAAACCTATCTTATCTAAATGAGATCCTTAACTTGCGAAAAACCCTAAAAAAATTAGAAACTATCCCATATAAAATTCCACAAACGTTACTAACTAATTTTCTTAAACTTTGAGACTATATTAACTATGCTCTCAAAAAATTCCAAAGTTTTCCGGATAATGCATTATATCACCAAACACACATTCTTCATTTCCAAGACCATACATTTGATCATCATAGTTATACTCAATTGTGTCCATCAATGTTGAAACCGGTTCAGGTTTGCTTGACTTATCTGGTTTCGGGTAGAAACCAGTTAACACTTGTTCAAGCAAACCCGAATCATTAGACTCCATAGGAAAAAATTCACTATAGTCATCTTGATTTGTTTCGGCAGATGTGACGGCTGTGGTACAAGTTGTTAAATCATTGTTTGAGTTAATGTAAGATGAAGTCAAACCATGTTGGAAATATGTGTCTAAGGAAGGATTGTAATTTTTTGTTTGAGGTGCATGGAAATTATGGTGTGGATTATATGTTGATGTAAACAATGGTGGATAAACAAAGTTAGTTTTGGCTTTACTACCACGCATGGCACGTGCGGCACTGTCGTAAGCACATGCTGCTTCCTCAGCTGTGTCGAACGTGCCAAGCCAACGTCGTTCTTTGGTTTGTGGATCCCTTATTTCTGCAGCATAGCGTCCCCAAGGACGGCGCCTAACACCGCGGTACCTCGTTGTGGTAGTTTGTTTGTACCTTTTTTGGAAGGTGTTATGAATTGATGATGGTTGTAATAGGTTATTACACTCTTGATTTTGGATGATCATACTAAAAGTATTGTCCATGTTTTTTTGAGTTGGAGGATTGAATTTGGTGTATAAATTTGGCGGTAAAGGTTGGTATTTATAGTTGATATTTGGTAGGAATTTCATATAAACATATATTTTTTTTAAACATAAGCGAGAATGAGTATATCCAAGAACTTGAATTAAAGATGTGTAAGACAATTTGGTAGCTTTAATTTCATGTCTAGTCGAGGGTGATAGCAATTATTAATGTGTTCGTATTCATGGGGCTGTATTTATGTTCATGCAACAACCAATCTTTATACTCTAATATTTGGATACAACTTTATATAATGAGGTTTCCCCTCGTATTGTCTCCAAAAGGCGTAAATCGGTGGGACCACCCTGATCCCATGCATCTTTTGATGCCAACCGGACCCGGCCCCATGCAATGTGCAACTGTTCTCATTGACATAATTAGCCGGGAGTTGGGATCTAACCCTAGGCCATTTTCTCCAATAGGCCCTCCTTGAACCCTCGTATTCTAATCCAAGAAAACGAGTCCTATGAGCCAGATGTATGCGCTTATCGGGTTAGATCTGTGAGCTTTTGTGACCCTTTCTTGGCAAACTCAAATGTACACACCTAGCGAGGTTTTAACCCCTTTGACATCTTGTGAGTAAACCAAATACCTTACCACTAGGCCATTTAGTGGTGGTTATAATACCGTATTGATCAATTTCATATAAAAATGGTAAACGATCGAAGTTTTCCCTGTTTAGTTAGTTTGGAGAGGGCTATGTATATCTAGTGAGGTTCAAATTAATTTGACACCAGCTATGTGTACGTAGTGAGGTTTGAACTTGACACCCCTTCTAACAATAACTTGCGATATTAGGTGGTGTATGCGTGCGAACGTTTGCTTATAAACAGTATTCACCATGTGTGAGTTTGCTGTATAGAAGAAAAAAGGTAAAGTTAATTAGGAACCATTGATAGATAGTATGTAGATAACATTATTGGGTTTCACATGGATTTGTCTCGTGCAAGGCAAACATTAGACCACATTGTTGGAGGTTGGTATGTTTGTACTTTTGGTATCCTTTAGGTTGGGCAAACTAGTTCTTGTCTACATAATATTTACTGATTATTGGTTTGCTCCATCGGGATCGAACAATTTAACTAACTTTCGTAACATCCATCTTTAAGCGCTAATGTTATCGTCTTGGCACCTTAACGGAAAGACACGGGTCACATTATAACGAGACACGCTCGTCGTGTATTGAACATGTCATCTTGACTGATGGAATGATGGGCCGAAGCATATTACCGGTTTTACTCGTATATACTCCATATTTGATTTAGATAAAACTAGCTTGAACGATGTTGTAAGCCTATGTAATTCCAGAAAAGCATGACATTCTATAAAATAATGTCAAACAACATTTATTTATACACATATATGCAGGAACAGAACCAGGACAAATATAGACGAGGTTCATTTAGCCAAAAATAAACAAAACAAGAAGCATAAATTTGTTAGACCACGTGTATTTATAAAAAATCGAGTTTTTTAACAAAAAGTTGCACTACGCCTTGAACATCATCCATGGGTGTCCAGTGACTTCTCGAACCCACCCTGGTTTCGTCCATGCATATATGTTTTCCCGGAGGACATGTGAAGATTTATTTGCCTTGTAAACTTTATAGAACATCAAAACTCACTTTCATCTAAAGAAAATTTAGATTTCTTTCGCAGTTTCGATATTGATTTAGTACCCGGTGGATTTTCTAAATATAAAGTATGATCAAACATATAGATCTTTATCAAACAGCATTTAAGTTCAAGAACTATAAATGAACAAACATATAGTTATATCACTGTCGGAACCACAAGTTCATTAAAGTGCTCATACATTATGTAACGCCAATTTATTGCATTTTGGTGAAGTTATATCCAAATTCCTATACTATTAAATACCAGCCTCTTACATCCAAAGATGACTTTAAGCGATATTTGCATAATCGCCATGTTTCAGGAATATATAAGCTTTTTTCTTGTGTTCTACGAAATTACGAAATAAATAATGATAATGATTATGTGGTCGTGGGTTTAAATCTCGTGAATTAGCCGACTAAAAAGTAGAAAACTACTTCAAAATTGTACCAACAGGCCACAGCCGACAGGCCCTAGTACTGTTTAGACTTGGGCTAGTCTTTTGGGCTTGCTTATTTTGTTATTGCCATTGATACTACGGATAATTTTAATATTATCTCTATAATACATTTCACAATGGACCATGTTCCAACGACTATTAAATAATTATAAAACTGTAGCCCATATGCAGGCCGTAAAAAGCCCAATGTTGTAGCCCAAACTTTATTGTCGTGTCATACTCTTCTATATTACTTCTCGGTTTAACGTTACGTATTTTCATAGTTACGACTTGCTTCCAGAAGATAATAACCGAGTTCCAGCGTATGTTCTCTAGATCTGACTTAGGTCGACTCTTTTTGGTTCCAGTATTATGTGTTTTAGTTTGTTGCTTTTTTTTTTTTTTTTTTTTTTTTTTTTTTTTTTTTTTTTTTTTTTTTTTTTTTTTTTNGTGCATTAGTAACCATAAATTATTTGACCAAATCCTTTATACCTGTTAGTATCTGTTTTAAGTGCATTGAACATGAGAACCGAAGGAAAAGCTAGAATGATGGCGTGGCCGGTGCACACAACGGTCATGCATCCGTGCACGGCTTGCCGACATCGCAGGCTAACCATGTTGTCCGCAACTTTTTACACGAAAAGGCTGTAGACGAGCGTAGTACACTTCTAAGACATTCTACGGATATTCGTTCGCATGACCTTCATGTGCCTGATTCGTCCCCGTTAACATTAACTGACCGCCTCTCAGGACATGCATTCAAAGAGAAAGGCTAACGTCAATGATGACTCTCCTGGAGAACCTTCTCATCAAAGGATGAACCTCACCCCCCCGCTGAGGTAATCAGGTTTATGGTAACATGTTATATATTTTTTGCAGCTGACTTTTTTTTGTACATTGTTTCTTAACGGTTTTTCTTTCCGTATGCAGCCGCACGTATCAACGGTTGCGGGGGTCACGAGTTAAGCTTCTTACACAATGAAGTGTCCGCACACATTGCCAATGGTAAAGGCAAAGAACTTGTTTTATACATGCTCAACTGCTCAAGGTTGTTATTTTTGTCATAAACATTACACATAAATACATAACTCGATGTGAAAGAACGATAAACCTTTTAAGCTAGATAATTCGTTTAACTTATCTAGATTTGAACACAAGTAATGTACCATATATTCAATAGTATTACTATTAAGATACCGATTGTGATATTATAAAATAAAAATATTTTGGATTCTACATAGGATCTTAGCAAGCTTAAGATCTTATAAAATCCTGATCTTGAGCATAAGATCTTAAGATTTAATTCCATCCGATTTTACTTTTTTTGAACCGCAAACTAAAAAAACTAAAAAGTTATTGGTTATGTTTTATAGAAGGGTTTTTGCTAATATGTGACTATTATCCAGTGGGCACATATTAGCAAAACCCTTTGTAGAATTTAAAAAATAAAATGTTAATCTTTTTAAACATTCGATCTTCATAATTTAAGACAACATTTACATGAAAAATTCATATATTTTTGTATTTATGATATATATTAATTTGTAAATTTGAAATTTTGAATAATATTACAAAAACTTTTAAGAAAATGACGTTATAGTAGGATCTTAGGATCCGTAACCGATTTTTCGATTTCGATCTTGCAAAAACGAAAACGATTCTGAGCAGTATCCCGACCTTGAAAACCTTGATATATTCGGTACTCATGTATATAGAAAATCAAATTTTCTTATAAAGTTTCTTTTCCTCCTTAGTTCAACATTTGAACTAATACGACTTATAATTAGTATTTCAGTTTTGTTTTACTATACTTAATGGAAATATAGATGCAACCTTTGAGATAGATATGGAATTAAAAAAAAACTTCTTTAAGTGCTTTGTGGATTTAAGGTTAATCTGATGACATGGATTATCTTATCTGCCTAATCAACATTCAATGATTCAATCATTAGTTCATTGCATCACTCCATTTAGATAACTCAGCAAATCTTCATGTTCACTCACCATCATCTCTCAAATCCTATCTAGATATGACATCACCTTTTATGCCAAACAAACATTGCATCTACCAATAAGACAATTTTGATCACTTGTTTGAATATTTAAGAACACGGCATCTATATACCTTACGTAAAGGGTACCAAGTGATCACACTATCTAACAAAAAAAAGTACCAAAAAACACATTGATTATATAGACAATGCAGGCCACATTCATGAAATTTTGATAGAATGACCTCAATGAAAATTTTAGTTTATTCAATTCTCTAATAAAATATATTGTACTCCTTCTAATGTACACCTCATGTCTGATCGGCTGATCGCTACACGATTATAATGGTTACACTCGATAGAAGGTAGAGTGCTTTAGTTAGAGATTTAATATATATATATATATATATATATATATATATATATATATATATATATATATATATATATATATATATATATATATATATATATATATATATATATTTATATATATATATATATATATATATTTATATATATATATATATATATATATTTATATATATATATATATATATATATTTATATATATATATATATATATATATTTATATATATATATATATATATATATTTATATATATATATATATATATATATTTATATATATATATNTATATATATATATATATGTCTACACAAAATACATGTACAAAACAAGAATGAGTAATGCACCCAATGTCTTTCGTCTAGTTGTATGTAAGTTACTCATCGACTTAGATGTTGTGAGTTCAAAATTCAATAAAGGCATTTGTGAGACATAATATATGGCATAAAGTATGAAAAATTTATTGTTCATAAAACAAAAAGTAATGCTTTAGTTTCCTATTTATATTCCTAAAACCAATTGTACCGCCACATGTCCAATATTCATTGGATGGAGAAATTGGGTCGCTTTTGTCACATTTCAATCAGCTTATGGCACCTCGGTAAAAAAGATTTTAGGCATAAAAATTACGGTGTAAAAGGATATATCATTTCTCAACAAGAAAAACGGAAATGGATTTTTGATAGTTTTCTTGTTCTTTTGTGACTCAAAACCTCCACTTCTCCTTTTTATAATGGAAAACAGAAAATCACCTAATGTATTTTAAAATTTTTGAACTCCTTTATGGACATTAAACCCTACTAAAATTTTTACAAAATTTTACTTAGAAAACTTAAAATATTTCTTGGACCCTAAAACTATTTGGAAAATCAATTATAAGGAACATTTATTTAGTCCACACAATAGTATTTTAGCTATCCACAAACAAAATATTGGCTACGCCACTCTTTTCTTCACAATATTATAAAAAATCCTTTTGTTTCAAATATGATTTTTATTTTTTATTATTTATTTATTTATTTATTTATTTATTTTTTATTTATTATTATTATTATTTTTTTCAACCTAATAGGTACACGACTTGCTACATTTTGTTGTCATTCAGAACCGACCAATTTTGAATCAAAACAATGACTTATTTATCACCAGCTAGCAATCATTTTCTTCAATAGCAACTAGCTGAAATAGAAATATGTTATCTTGTAAACCCTTGGTCCATTTAATCGACACCTTTCCGTCGTATATGAAAAGTGCTGACCGAAAATTCTCCAAAGCGAAAAATATACATAATAGCAGTCATGCCACGCTTTGCGACTGCCATCACTTAAACCAAGTATGGTCCAAAGTGCGAAATCAACCATACGTTTACATGGAAATGAGCTATCAAAGCTCAATCGGATTGAATGACACACCAAAATATCATCTTCTTTACATTTAATACCTACCCAACTTTATGGTCCAGGCAAAGGAATTGATCCCACATATATCATCATCCTTTTCTAATGAATCTAGCTACAAAAAAGCAACAATCTTTTATGTTAGTATCTTATAAAATACAAGTTGAACATAAAGTAAGACAGTTGCATCATAATTAAGTTGTGCAAAAATGGAATCTTTACATTGACCTTATTCATTTCATAGAAAAAATTGTTTATAAAGATGATTTAACAAAAGAAACATCACAACAATAAAAATTCTCAATCTCTCCGAGGGAGGATATAGACAATCAAAGCGATATTCGAGGATTTAACAAAAGAAACATCACAACAATAAAAATTCTCAATCTCTCCAAGGGAGGATATAGACAATCAAAGCGATATTCGAGGGTAACAAGACTGCTTTCAAAAAAAGAATTAATTTGCACACTTAAAGTTTTGATTGAGACATTATATTTTGTGGTTAACATAGTTGTATAAAGTTTACAGTGTGCTTTATATACTTATACAATGTGTGTTTCCATGGGCGGACCGAGGTATTGACTTTGGGGGGCGGTGCCCTCCACGACTCGCCGAAAAAGTTCAGATTTTAGTGTAAAATTTTTTTTTTTGACCTTTTTATTAAAGTGCATCCCTCCAAAAAATCAAATTGCCCCCCACCTTGAAGCCAAAAATGTAAAAACCTTAGTTTTTAGTGTAAGAAAAAAAATTGTGACCTTTTTATTAAAATGCATCACGAATTTTATCAAAAAAAATTTTTTTGCCCCCCGTCTTGGAAAATCTTGGGTCCGCCACTGTGTGTTTCAATAAGAATAGTGTGTAAATCACTTTAAAAAAAAACCTGTAAACACGCATTTGTCACTTTTATATTTGACATGAGTTTAGTTTCAATAACTTTGATCATCTTTTATCTTTGACATCAAAAGTCTTAAAACTTGTTAGAATAAATTTTGTTTAAAAATTAAAATATTCTATAAAGAGCAAAAAAGTATATTCCACAAGACAAAAGTCCAAACGAATATACCTTCCAGAAATAAAAAAACAGCTTTTGTTCAATGTATACTCTCCATACGAATCCTCTATAGAAAATGTACCTGCAAGTAAATCACTAATCCATCAATTAAATACTTCCAAAATATTATTAAAAAAAATGCATGTAACAGAACAAACCATACCATAATGAGAACAACCTGCCAATGCAGTTGGTTATCAACAATACCAACACGGACACAACACGTATACATACGTGTCGATTATCCAACAGTAACAGAAGATAACGATTAACCGGTACACGCATTTCAACACAATCTCATCGTCAGAGTTCAGTCAGAGCCAGAAAGTTATGGTCGAGATAGCAAACTGTACGTAATAATATCCTCCAATTGTCCTACAAATCTTTTTGCTAAAGAGACGGATTACGACCCTGTCTCCGCCATTCTCATCACCACGACACATGACTAATGAACATTCGACGCGTATGCATAATCGAAATAACAAGATGCATTCACCAATAAGCAAAAATCGGACCAAAATTTTAAGATTTTTTCAATTCATTGCAACGGATAGTAGTAAACATGATCCAAAAATCTTAAAATTATTTACACTCCAATCATACATTCATCACATATCTGTTTTTCATCGTCGTCATCGTCATCATCATCATTTCGATATTTTACCGAATAATATTAGCACCACTTTTTTTCCTCTATATTACTACTACTACTTTTTTTTATATATCTTCTCCATAGTCATTGTCGCGAAATCTAAAACTGTTATTGCCAATGGTTCCCATTGTGAACAAGGTATATCCGATTATTCGTATTAGTATTCAGTTGTCTGGTTGGCGCGCCCTTCCCTCCGCTGTCTGTTTCCCCTGCTGCCCGGCCCTCCGGCTTGCTTGGCGTCCTGGCTCGGCTCCGGATCGGTGTCACCGAAATCCACCGTTCCACAAGTCATTTCCCCTGCTCAGAATGAACCAGGGGATGGTGTGACG
>LBNU01039396.1:75640-132458 GCA_014162995.1 Artemisia annua
TTTTTTTTTTTTTTTTTTAAAAAAAAAAAAAAAAAAAAAAAAAAAAAAAAAAAAAAAAAAAAAAAAAAAAAAAAAAAAAAAAAAAGCATCCCACCTCATTTAACAAGCTAATTAAGAGAGGAAGGGACCCAAAAACGAAAACTCGAGATACAACAGAGATACTACTAAACACTAACCTCAAACTGAATACTTGACAACTAAAACAAAGAAGAGAATAACGACCAAACACTGACATTTGTAACCAGTGCCCACATGGGAGTAATAGAATTCCCATATGAGAATAAAGGCCACCAATGTCTAGTAGATTCCAAAACACATCAATCTCCGACACTAACTTCAAATCTAGGTTCTATTATCATCATGCTACTAACTTTAATTTGGTACAAATAGGGGCTGAGCTTGAACGACTTTGTCGGAAAGGTCAAAATAATGTTATTTTATTTTGACGTTATATGATCTTGGATACATGGTAAAGCTAAATAGCATTTCTCCATCAATGATGGTTTGACTTTCCATCAATGATGGTTTGACATCAACGAGTCGATCACCCAACTCCCATACAAATGATATAGAATTTAAGTAGACCAATAGATTGGTTTGTTCAAATAGATGAAGTTGGAGCTTAAAGATTTAAATTGATAAAAAATGATATTCGAACAAAAACTTTTTATGATTATTTAAGGGTTTGCAAAGTATGCTTTACAACTAAAGGTGGCAAAATTGGTGGGTAGGGTCGAGTTTGGGTCACGTGTCTAGATGGGTTTGGGTCTATATAGGTCCGGGTCTAGATGGGTCTTCTAGAAGCATGGGTCTAAATGGTTCCGGGTCTAGATAGGTTTTGCTCCGGTCGATTTTTTTTTTTTTTTTTTTTTTTTTAACAGATGAAAAAAGTGTATTTTTTTTAACCCGCTAGACCCGCTTAGACCCGTTCGATAATTATTATATAATTGCATTTTCTATCAAATACCCAGTTAGACTCATCTATAATATTCAGGGAGACCCAATTAGATCCATTCCCTACTAGATATTTAACCAACTAGACATATGTTTAGCCAATGGATCTCACAGTGTACCGAACCGGCGTAGTTAAGGTTGCATAATCATGCAATACTAGTTTATTAGGACCAGTATACGAGTTTCAGTGGCGACACTTTGGTCTACATAATAAGCTAGTTGAAAAAAGAGATGCCTGCCATAATGGGTAAATCTAAAGCTCAGCAGAAGTTCATGAAAAATCTTGAAGATGTATTCGTCAAGGTCTCTATACTTCTCTCTTTTCCAAAATACTTCAAAACAATCATTCCTTTGCTACATACTAATTAATCAAGGTCTTTTAGTTTAGATTCCGATGCCTTAAAATTTGTTTCATTCATATAAATAATATCCAGAATCTATACTTTGGTTTGTAACTGTCAATTTAGTTATATATATGATTTCCCCGTATTTTCTTGACAAAGAATGGCATTTTTACAAACCACTTAATGAAATGCAGAATTATATTTTCATTCTTGTGTGCAACTTGAATAAAAAAAGGTTGAATGGTTGAAACTTGAAATAGGTACCTAAAGCTTCTTTTCAAATGTTTGAAAAATGTTGGTCCAAAGAGAGTTTCATCTGCCACCCGGTGATTTCCCTAATGTGGAGCATTTTAGGCAAGTTCTTGGTGCTTACAACATCGATAAGTTTGAGAAATTGAAGCCAAAGATGATCTAAGCTGTGGATGACATGCTCGGATATGACATTTCTGATCTCTTGAAAAACTTTTAAAATACTTATGAATAGTAGCAAGTTTGTTACTGAGAGAAAAAAAAACGTTGTTATAGTGGATTTCTTATCCACTATCTCTTAGGTTAGAGATTTTTAATTCGTTGTATTGAAACAGAACCTTTGTTCACACCACAAATCGTTTGGTATTCTAGAATGCTTAAACTTTGCCATTTTTTTGCGACAGATTTTGAATGGAAATACCATGTACAGTTACATACCTTTGTTCTCGCCTATGTAGTTGGGACCAGTTATAAGTAATTTTCGATAGAAGTTTTAGAAAGAGCAAATTCTCAAAATGGTACTTTTTCTCAATCAACTTCTCAAAAAGATACAAAAACAACATGTTTTCTCAATTTGGTCATGTGCGAACGTGCGACTCCACTGAATGTGCGACACGTGTCCACTTTTTTATTATTAAATTACAGTGGGTAGGTGGAACTTTTACTTTGAGTTTTTGCTTAAATTACAAATATAACCCTCTCTTAAATATAAATAAATAATAATTATTCACTCCTTATCATCTCTTTCATCTTCTCCTTCTCCCTCATTCACCACCCATCACCACCGCCTCCAAACCTGTCATCATCACCACCACCTGAGTGTTCCAACACAACCACCCGATTCGTTAGCTGCTCGACCCACCACCACCGCCGCCTCCAAATCCGACATCATTACCACCACCTGATGCTTCCAACACCACCACATCCCCAGCAACTCACCGGCGCCGGAGCTCGGTTCCGACAACCGCCTCCAGATCTGTAATGTTGTTGTGTTTTTTTTGGTTTTGTTATGTTTTTTCGAATGATTATATATTTCGAATGATACCAGATCTGTAATAATTAGATATGTTGTGTTTTTTTTGAATAATTGAGAAGAAAAAAAACAAGTTGGATCTGAAATAATTAAATCGGAAAATGTGGAGGTGATTATTGAGTGGGGAAGACTATCTTTTACTTTTAGAAAAATATGGGGAAAGCGTATGTAGAAGAGAAGTAATCAAGATCTGGTTTTAGAAAAACATGTGGTGATGGTGTTGTTGATCGGAAAAGAAGACTATAATTGTAGCAATAATTATGTTCTTGGCCGGATATAGGTTTCCATTTTGCCATCTCTCAAAGGGCCCAAAAATCATTTGTTTTATACTTTTATTAGCTAAAAGTTCCACAAGTTCTACAAGTATTGCCGGAATCTGGAAATACAGTAAAGTCGCACATTCGCACATGACCATATCGCACATTCGCATATTTAATTGACTCATATAGAGATAAGGGTAAATAAGTAATTTTATAATAATAGAAAAAGAATATCTGTGAACACACCCACCTACCACTGTACTTTATTATAAAAAAGTGGACACGTGTCGCACATTCAGTGGGATCGCACATTCGCACGTTCGCACATGACCAAATTGGGAAAACATGTTGGTTTTGTATCTTTTTAAGAAATTAATCAAGAAAAAGTACCATTTTAGGAATTTGCTCTTTTAGAAAGTAATAGGCATGTTGAAAAATGTTTTTGTGATTGACCGAGCGTCGTCGGAGAAATGTTTGCCATATAAGTGATCTCTTTTTTCTTCCCAAATGATACTATGTAAATACTCCATTAGTGTGCACGAGATCTAAAAACCAAATTGAAAGCCAAATTAGGGAACTTAAGGATTTTAATAAGTTGGTCACCCTTGAGCTTAACTATGCCCTCAAAGACTTAGCAGTTGCCATAGAACATAACAAGGACTTTGCGCCTAAGGATTTTGCGATTGTTAAGGTAGAGGAGAAAAAGGAGGAAGAGGTAGATAGGGAGTACTTTGACTTATATCCAACTAAGGAAGAGCTCGCCTATCACAGAAATCTTATTGATAACCCTCGTCCACCCGTTGCTAGAATCATCCCTAAGATAAAAAGAGGTGACCCAAATAACATCAAGATACCATGCATGATTGGGTATAAGTTTATTGCTCACGCTTACATCGACCTAGAATCCCCAATCAATGTCATGTCTAGAGCTGTTTACAATGATATAATGAATGAGCAACTCGAATCTAGAAGAGACCCCAAATACTTCGGTAAAATTTGCAACTTTGTAGGAAGGGTAAATGAGCTACGTGTCTTTGTGGGTAATTTTATTTTCGTTGCCGATTTCATGATTTTAGAGGATGTTGTGAGTGTCGTAGATTGTAGTCTATCTCATGTGGTGCTCGGTAGGCCGTTTGTTGAGGACTCTAGGTTAGAGTATGATAAACTAGAAGGGACAATCCAATTTGCTAATGAACACGATAAGATTACCTATAGGATGCCTTCTAAGATGAAAGAGTTCCGATTTGTGCCCCAACTAGATAAGGACCAAATTGGTGCAATTGAGGACATTCCCGATGATAGCAAAAAGAACAAGGTCCGTAACTTTTATTTACCAAATTTTTACAAAGTAGTTTTACCTCGAAGATCCTTTAACAGTTGGCCCAAGAATTAATGGGATGGTTTAACTATCAAAATACAATAATCAAATGTTTTCACCCTTCGTTCAAAATACTTGTTTCAGCTGAACAAAGTATTACATTGAAAAAATATGACACTTTATAGACGATCCATCAGTTGTAAAGGTTTGAGGCCACTAAATGATTTGTGTGCACGGGGATTATAACTAGTTTAATTATATAGTATTATCTTTTAAAAACAGAAAATCTTATGTATATTTTAAAAAGTTAGAGCATCAACATGTGCGATAGTAAGAAAAATAGTTAGCAGAAATTGTAAATATAACTGTGGCATCGACCTTGTATTGGATTCTTGAACGTGTATCCTTATAACGTTATTGGGTCAAAGGTTCTTTGATCACATGGGTTTACACATAAATCAAATTTATTTTAAAATTTTTGTTTACTATATAGACATATAAAAATTTACCCGTGAAAATTGTGATACAAGTACAACTAATAAGTATGCATGAGTTTTTCATTATGTATTAATGTCAATTAATATTTTGTAAAATTTTTATTGAATGAAAGATTTAACTTTATTTAGCTAACATAGATGTTAATGTTGAGGTTGATGTTGTTGTTTAACTTTAACTATTGATATTATATTGTACAAAATGTGCAAGTTTAGTAGCACATAATGAGAGTTGACGAAATTAAAATATACTCCGTAAAGTTTTTTAAAAATGTTTTTCCGGATATACGTATATAAACTTTAAATAATAATTACATGAGTCGTTATAGTACAATCGCGTATATTTATTTTCATATCACAGTAAATCGTACTTACCATTTGATATTTATATTAACGTTAATAATAATTTAACTGTATTTAATATTCAAACCCGTGTACGTATAGATTAAACTTTTAAATAGGATAACATGAGTTCGTATTTATATTTAACGTACATAGTAAAAAGATACTTTAATAGATGAAAGTTTAAAACTAATATTTATTTTAAAAGTATTTAATGTATATTAAAACTAATTCGTACATTTATAAAATTTTGTAAGTTTAATGGATGGAATTATCAAACTAATGCTAATACTCATGTAATTGTAAACAAAATTCATATTATAAAGTGTAGGGGGTATAAAGTGTAAGGGGTTGTTTGTTTATTATCTAAAGTTATAAAAAACATGGAGATTTATAATTTTACACTTAACTACATATAATATATTAAAAATTCAACCACTAATGTTTTATTAATTACCTCATCTTTTTTTTAAGTTTTTATTTTCATAAACTTGAAAGCGATATTTTTTTGTGATTTTTTCCTCAATCAAATTCTCCATCAAATTTATTAAAGTTTGACCAAAATCAATTCAATTTTGATTTTTTATTGGCTAATCATGTTGCTCAATTTCGCCTATTTGTCACAATCGAGCTTTCCTATTGGTCCAATTTTTTTCCACTAAGATTGATTTTGCAAAATTACTCCAAGATGATGTAATTCCTTATGTTAATATTGAGGTTGATGTTGTTGTTTAACTTTAACTATTGATATCATGTTTTACAAAATGTGCGAGTTTAGTAGCACATAATGAGCGTTGATGAAGTTAAAATATACTCCGTAAAGTTTTTTAAAAATGTTTTTCAGATATCCGTATATACACTTTAAATAATAATTACATAAGTCGTTATAAGTACAATCGCGTATATTTATTTTCATATCACAGTAACTTATACTTACCATTTGATATTTATATTACCGTTAATAATAATTTAACTGTATTTAATATTCAAACCCGTGCACGTATAGATTAAACTTTTAAATAGGATAACATGAGTTCTTACTTATATTTAACGTATATAGTAAAAAGATATTTTAATAGATGAAAGTTTAAAACTAATATTTATTTTTAAAAGTATTTAACGTATATTAAAACTAATTCGTACGTTTATAAAATTTTGTAAGTTTAGTGGATTGGAAGTCTCAAACCAATACTAATACTCATTTAATAGTAAACAAAGTTCATATTATAAAGTGTAGAGGGTATAAAGTGTAAGGGGTTATTTGTTTATTATATAATGTTATCGAAAAACATGGAGATTTATAATTTTACACTTAACTCCATATAATATATTTAAAATTTAACCACTAAAGTTTTATTAATTACCTCCTCCTTTTTTAAGTTTTTATTTTCATAAATTTGACACCTATATTTTTATGTATTTTTTTTTCTCAACCAAATTCTCCACCAAATTTATTAAAGTTTGACCAAAATCAATTTAATTTTGACTTTTTATTGGCCAATCATATTGCTTGATTTCGCCTATGTGTCAAAATCGAGCTCTCCTATTGGTCCAATTTTTTTCCCCATAAGATTGTTTTGTCAAAAAAAAACTCTGAAATGATGTAATTCCTTTATTATATAAAATATTTAAATTTTATTGGTTTTTATTTTATGGCTAATTGTTTAAAAATGTATATTAATTGTCACTTTCCTCTAATTGTGCGTATTTTATTAAAAATATTCTTTTGTGTATCATACTTTTGAATATCGTTTTTTGTTTTTTTGTTTTTTTTTTTTTTTTTTTTTTTTTGGTATTATAGTGTACTATCTTGAATATTTTACCATACCCCGTTTAATGAAAGTGTGCAAAAGGTACGGGTAAAATAATTATATAATATCTTTTACCGGGGGTAATCATCTTTACCATAAAAAAAAAGTATATAATACATGCAATTGAAATATCATACACCAAAAAGACGAAACTTTAAAGTTTGATATACTTAAAAGAAATTTTTTACTACACTAAACAAAGTAACAAGTAAAATACATTTACAAAAAATTTAATCGTGTATTTTATTTCATTTCATGTTCAGTTTACATTGCGTCAAAACGAGAAAGTGCATTAAGCACATGCTATCATAAGAGTGCAAGGTGCAGTGTGTTATTCGTGTGTTACCGGTATGTTTGAGTACCAATGACTCACCAATAACATGCCATACTGCACCCCCTTTGCATGTCATTCATCCCTAGCCATTAACCTAACTTAACGCCATTCGTTTTTTTTTTTTTTTTTTTTTTTTTTTTTTTTTTTTTTTTTTTTTTTTAGTGAGTGAGGTATTGGGGGGAGGATATTTTGTGGGACCTACATGCACCAATAAGTGTTACTTTTTTTTTTGTCGGGAGGGTGTTTAGTTATTGTGTGTTGTTGGGAGGTGATGAGGTGACGCTGAGATGACAGACCAATAAATGTTATTCATCCCATACTACAATTTGGTGCACTAGTTACTTAATAAACTCTTATATCTTAAAAAAAAAGTATCAACATTTTGCCATTTCTTGAGAAAAAAAAAAAAAAAAAAAAAAAAAAAAAAAAAAAAAAAAAAAAAAAAAAAAAAAAAAAAAAAAAAAAAAAAAAAAAAAACCATGATCGACTAGATAGATAATTAACCCGCGATTTGCTAATTTATCTAATATAATAAACAAGAGTTTTGTACCACCTAATAATGCAGCCACTGCAATTAATTGTCTGACGTGTCTTTGCTGTGATTGGTCCAAAAAAAATGAAGGTACAATACATTGCATACACAAGGTTTTAAATACTACGTACTTTACTCTTTCAAAAACAAACACCAAGTCAAAGCTTTTTCTATACTCTTTCAAGCACATAAAGTCTGTTACATCTACCATTAATTTTCTCACAATCACTATTCATTATGATTGAATCAAAAATGGCAATTTCAACTCCACCATTAATTGCGACGCATTAAAAAATCATCCCAAAATAAATTACAATTTTTGAATTTAAATCCTATATTTGGCTGTGTTTTATTTCAATTCATTTGTGTGTTGCTAAACCCTAGAAAAAATTAGGTGAAATCACATTCATGAATTAGTTTTTATACGTAATTTGTATGTTCTATGGATTCAATTTATATACAATCATTCTAATTGTGATTGGATTCAATTTATATACAATCATTCTAATTGTGCTTGGATTAAATTTATATCAAGTTATGAAGAGGAAGGATGGTTTGTGGGTGTTCATTGGTCGATGCCGACGAACTCAAACAGAAGTATCTTATGGACCTTTACTTTGTGTATATATTTGATGACAATTGTATGTCAACAAGATGATATAATTGTTGGGTTTTTTATTTTTTATTTTACTTTTTTTTTATTTTTTTTAGGAATTGTGGTCACGTGGAATTCAATCTTGATGACAGGTACATGTTTTTCTATTGTGATACTTTTCCTGTTCCCACCATATGTTCCAGAAAATGTCTATGAACCAATTTTCTGCTTGTTATATTTGATTTTGTTTTCTTTAGTAGAGTAACTATATATATTTGTTGCTAAGTCTAATATCAATGTAACTTCATTACTCAAAGGTAGGTAATTAAAACAAACTTAAATTGATCTTTGCGGAATTTGTTTGTAAACCTATAGAAACTGCTACTTTTTAACCAACCAGTTTTGTTGTTATAGAGACCTTCCTTTGTTCCTCTTTTTTGAACTAATATATAACATTAAAACTATAGTTATGAATCTTTGTTATAGTATATCATTACTCAATTTAATTATCTTTACAATTATTTATGTGATACATACTTGATAATAAATTCTCTCTTTTTCCAAGTTAGTATGTGTAGAATTAAGTACTTTGTCTTATGTATTGTGCTACTTCAACATGTCTTACGTATTATAAGTCCTACTTTGCTATATCTCACACTAGAGTGTGGGCTCATGTAGAATTCTATGTAATAGTTTTTTTTATAGGAAACCGCTTCATGTTACACTACAACAAAATGGGGCTTTTAGGACCTTTCCTTAGGACCCTTTACAATCGGCCGTCCTAATTAATAACTTGTTAGAACGCGNGTTTATTTGTTTATAAAAAAACATGCTAAAACTCAAAACTTGAGCAGGAAATCAACTACAATCGTGCACAGGTAAGCTAACGAGTTTGGTGCTTCTTAGAAATAAGTTAAGTCTGCCAAGAGAAACCCTACATTAACAATTATTTAGCATGATAATGATAAGAACTTCATCTCACCACATATGGTTTGGTTAAGAGTCTTAATCACATCATTTGTTATAATCAAGATGGTCCAAAACATGATCACCTAACTAATTTTGCTAAGATGATTAGTTTGTCATTCACATATAAACATGATTAAACATATAATATAAACAAGCAAACATAAATGATAAGGACTCGGGATTTATTCAATGGTTACATGTTACAAGTTTTAGATAGTGCTGTTAACGAACCGGACGAACATGAATCAAGCTTTGTTCATGTTCGTTCGTTTAATTTTAACCGGACAAATAAATGGACACAAATGTTTAAACGGACGAATTTTCTAGATTATGTTCGTTTATTAAGAAAATAAGTTATTCATGTTTGTTTATATTCGTCCAATAAGACTAAACGAACCTTAATCGAACATAAATGAACGTAAAAAACAAACATAAACTTTATTAAATTTTGCATAATATTTTGTTTCATAAGTATTGTTTATTTAAACAAACCAATTTTAACAGTATATATACAATTAAAAGATAATGATATACGAACATGAACAAATAAATGAATATAAACGAACGTTAGTAAACGTATAGTCGAACGTTCACGAACATAAAAGAACAACACGACTGACAGATAAGCCGACGTTAATAGCAGGTCTAATTCCGCGATAAAAGAGCTCTGTTTCCGAACAAATTTGTCCATCAGTAATGGGGATCACATTAGTAGGAATATAGGCTGATACGTCTCCAGCTTGTGTTTCAATGACAGACGTCACTACAACAAAATGGGGCTTTTAGGACCTTTCCTTAGGACCCTTTACAATCGGCCGTCCTAATTAATAACTTGTTAGAACGTGTTAGTTTTTTAGTTCTATTATGGTCGAAGTAATAATACATTTAAGATATAGGTCCTATTATAGTGAGTTTATAGGACACTTATTTGTTAAGGTCTTATTATGATATATCCTAATGGGACACTTCAATTTTGTGTCCTAACAAACACATCTTACAGGACGTTTGTTCATGAGGTCCTATTTTAATAAAACCTAATAGGACTCCTTCTATAGAGGTCGTATTATATTATGTTTTTAGGACCCTTATCTCATATGGTTCTATTTTATTAGAATATAACAAGACGCTTGATATGTACATCTTATCCCGTTATATTTAAAAAAAATGCTTATTCCTAAAAGGTCTTATTATGATAAATCTATGTTTGTGTGTTTGATAAAAGTAGCAGTGAGCTGTGAGCAGTAACCACAACTCACAGCTTCTTAAAGAAGTATTGAAAAATGAGCATTCTTAAAAAATAGCAAAGTTCATCGCTCCTTTGCCAAACGAACAATAAAAATCAAAAAGCTCATTGCTCACCGCGCATCGACCCAAAAAGTTTAAAAAAGCTTCGCGCCAAACATAGCCCTAATGTGATTCTTGTTTAATTTTACCAAAGGAGCCGAAACAAATTATTGTATAGGAGGGCCCTAACTTTGATTAAGTGTACATGACAAAATGTCCTAATTTTGCGATTTTATGGTTTGTAGGTGCTCATCACAAAATGTTTGGATAAAGGAGTAACTATATGCAAGGGTTAATAAGAGAGTTTGGCGATTGACTATGTAGGATTTTGATTGTTCGGTTGTGAAGGAATCAAGTTTGAATGTGTTGTTTGTGTATGTGAGTGTTGCGATTTTTTTACGACTATCTAGGTTATTGTATTGAATAGCTCAACAAACTTGTTAGGTTCATCAAGTAATGTTTATCAAAAAAAATGTTTAAATGTTCATTAATACAAAATATTTTGTAGTTTTTTTTGCTTGTTAATCAATGCTCATCAATTTTTTTATCTTTATCAATTTAAGTTCATCAATACAAAATGTTTAGCAATGCTCTAGCTATAAGTTCATCGAATGTTCATCAATCATGCCTTGCGTGTTTATCAATAAATGATCATCAATCATTGTTCATCATATCTTTATATTGGAGCTCGAAAATTACTATGCTCGACTCAAGCTAAACCACTAAACAAGTTCGAGCTCGAGGACCTCGTTAACACCCCTAGAAGGGACACTTGTCAAAAGTGAATACCCTTTCTATACCTTTTAGTGGGGTACAAACTTTCTATTTTAGCCCCTCCATGACTATGATGCACTTCTTAAACAAACTTACGCTATGTTTGGCAAGGGCTTATTGGGGCTTGGGCTTTTAAAATAAGTCGGCTAGTAAAATAAGTCTCGTTTGTCACACAGGCTTATGAATTATAAAATAAGTCGTAAGCCTTCATAAGCCAAAACCATAAAATGAGGCTTATAGGGGCTTATGACTAGTTAAATTACTTAAATACCCTTAAAAATATTTAATGGATTGTCACCTAAAAGCGTAAATATATGTGAATTTAATTTGATATATTTTTATATAATTTTACATTGTTAAGCTTCAGCTCCGACTAATTCGCTAAACAACATTATAAAAATATAAGTTTCAGCCTGCGGCTTTTAATAAAAGCCCCAGCCCCAACCTCAGTTATAGCCCCAGCCCTAGCCTATTGCGCCAAACATACCCTAATTTAACTTACTAATCATTTGCTTTTAGACTTTTTAATAATAATTCCCCACAACCCAAAATTCACTTCCCGCCGCCTTACACTTTCCCTCCTAAATTAGACTCCTCCAAAAGTTAGATCCGCTAATTTCTCGTCATCTACATCTCAACCGTCACGTCTACTTATGCAGTTATCCTTATCTTACGTATCCTTATGTCGAACACATCTCAATCGCTGCCCATTCGCAAAGTCGCATCGCATCGGACTACCTTTTCACTAACCCTCTCCTTATATCATAATTAAGATCGAATGAATGTGGGAAGCGAGTAATGTTCTTTTTACATAGCTATTGACATTGAAATTTAGTTACTGTTCAAGTATATACAATCAATTTTTTGGTTGTGTTATTAAGGTGATTTTGGTTTAATTTGTCTCCCAACGTTTCGTTACGGCAATATTCGTCTAATTTGTGTTTGAGTGGGTATTTAAATGTTTAGTTTGTTGCGACTATTGCAGGTATTTTACAATCGGGTTGTCTATATTGTTGAAATTTACTCTGCTTTCATATTCATCTTTGGTCTTTTAGTTAGCAAATTGAGCTCCACTTTGATAAGGTATGTATTATGTTTCACAAGAACTAATTGTTCTTTGGCTTACGATTTTGTTCAGATGAACATATAATTCATGATGTTTAGCTTTATCTTTATAACATATGTAGTTTTCTCTTTATATATGTACAATTATAATCCTTTAAAAATCTATTTATCCAAGCATATTGCGTCATTCATCTGTTTCTTTAGAAAGTTTAACATATTGTGTGCATTTATTTGTAGCCTTTGGTGGAAGATGGTCAACAAGAATTAAAGAGATGACGTTTGTTCAGTACATTGGCACAAGAAGTAAGGTATTGTATATTGCTATGCGTGTTATGTTAATGAGAATAGTAATCTTAATTGACAATGAACCTAGTGATATAAGTTATCATATGGGGTCCTTGACTCCTTGGCAAGAACAAAGTATCTAGCTTTACAAAAAGTTGCATAATTTTGAGACGAGTTTAAAACAAATTTGTGTTTTTTAATGGTATCCTCGAAGACTATATAAGTCTAACTATCTGTGTAACTATGTCTTTCTTGTTCGGGTGATATTTTGTTTATTTTAAACAAATAGATGATGATTGGCGTCTTTTTGCTAGACGATACAAATTGACTGATACTATTGACGATCCTGCGAGAGTAACTCACTAACTATCCGTGGTCATGTCCTATACATTTTGGTAAGGTATATGTTTCTTAACTTGAGGTTGCCTAGAAAACCATGGTTTTACTAACTCTCAATACTTACACTTGTATATGTACTTTTGACCGTAGGTGGATTTTGATCATCAAGCAATAATATCTTCAAAGACGTTCAGCTTTTAGCATGTTTGGCAAACAATGATATTTATCTTATGTTATAAGAGTATATATTTTGGTTTTTATTATTACTTGTATCATTCTTTGATCAATACACAGATGTTTGTATATATGTTGTATAATGAGGTTTGAAACTTTTTTATAGTGATTGTTTCAATGATAATGATATTTGTTTTCTTCATTCATTTGTGTTATATAACATAACTTTGATCAATAATTCATTTTAAAGATGGTCACTTTCACTTGTGATCAAACTCATATGGTGCTGAGTAATTGACAAAAAATTGTGCTGAGTAATTCTTATTTGACCTTCAAATTGACTCCTGTGAGACACTTTAATTTGTCCTATTAAACATGTTAATTTTGGTCCAATAAAATTACTTCTTAGGACACTCAGTTATGCTCTTAGATGTAGCATCTAAGTACACGTTTTTGCGACACTATAGAGAGTCCTATGTTGTAATCTATTAGGACTAACATTGTGGTGTATCAAAATACATTATAGAACCACGAAATCGGTTTCATAAGTATAACACTTCTTAAGTCGCCTAAAAGCGTCCTAAACACCTATTACAACCCTCACCTATGGGACACATTTATATTGGTCCTATAAAATCAAAAGTCCTATTAAGTACTATATTAGGACCTTTATAGGCGTTCTGACAGACCAACTTTCTTGTAGTGCGTCACTTTTGTTCATGTTCGTAATTTAACTAAACGAACTTAAAATATTGTTCATGTTTGTTTGTTTAATAAATAAACGAACCTAAACGAATTTTTTACCGAACTGTGTATGAAATGTTCAGTAAATGTTCAGTTCTTTTTACAGCCTTAGTTTTAGATATCAACAAAATGTTATTGAATTTCACAAATGTGCCCAACCTAAAATGGACATTTTATCAGTAGCTAGAACAATATGATATGTAGTAGTATGAGTTAACGGAAGTGATGTTAACGAAATTAAGGATGACTAATTGATTAAATAAGACTTGTACGAGTAAAATAACTACCTATCTATCATATACTCCAATGTGTTAGCATATTACGCGTGTCTTCGAGGAATTAATGACTAATAATTTGGCATGTACGTGCACGAAAGTAATTTCTTACTCTATAAGAATTTAAGAACGCGTGTCTTACAAAAAGGATGATCCAAATGGTTCGTTTGTTCATGTCTTTTGGGAGAACAAAATTCATTTTACTTTTAAGTACGTGACTTAATCGAAATATTTTAAAAATGTTTTTGGAAGAACAAAATTCTTTGGACTTCTATTTACGTGACTTAATCGAAATATCTTAAAAACGTTTTTGAGAGAACAAAATTCTTTTGACTTCTATGCACGTGGCTTAATAATGTTAGGTGTTTTATTTTGTGGTTTTATTGTTTTTCTTGTAATTTAAAATCGTTTTTTTGTTTATAAAATGTGTGTGTGGTTTTTTTCAGTGTGTGAGGATGGGGATGAAGAAGCGAGATGATACTTTTGTTTTACATTTTTTTCTTTCTTATTTTTATATCAAAACCTTTTTAGGTAATGAAATTTCAAAGAGATAAGTCTAAACTTTCATGCATACATATCTATTTATGATAATTTGTGTAAGTAGTTGGTATAAAATAATTTTTTTAATTTTTTAATGAATAAAAATTTAGTTTGTTTAAGAAAATAGAAAATTAAAGAAAATTATGGGTTTAAAAAAAAAGGTGTTATGGCATGTTGTGAGAGAGACTTATTTTGATGATGCGAGTTACGTCGATGTTAAACTAATGTGGCATGACGTGACATAAAATATGTGAGGTTTGGCGACACCTATTGCTCTCATTATAACAACATGCTGAGACGATGAAGTAGCTAAACTCCTAATTAGACACTTTAATATGTGACTATGAAAAATATATAGTTGAAGAACATGAAAACTTATGTATTTGTTTGAATAAAAATAGAATATAAAATGAAATTATAATTGGTTGGAAATAATGCTATTTTAAGAGAAAGAAAGAAAGAAACATATATGGTCCAGGTTTAGCTTGTTCGGTATAGGTGACGTTATGTTTGGATTACTGTATGTACACCTTGTTGTTGTACTAGATAACACCCAATTTCTCGTGGTACAGTCTTTTTCGTTTTCTATAATAAGTAATCGATGCATAAAATAATTGTAAGTTTGTAACATAAATTACATTTTAACTAATCATGCTTGTGCAAATAGACTAACTAATCATGCTTGTGTAAATAGACTAACGTAATCACGTCAACTTTCTGAAAAGATAAGCTTTACCCGATTTATATTTGCGTAAGTATATAGACTCATGTATACCGTTTAGATTAGTCAGCAAAAAATTTGTTACCCAACCAAAATTGTATAAAAGAGACCTATTAAGCTAATACCATGATTATAGTGTTAGTTTTACGTATATATATATTAATGTGATATGACCGGATTCGAACACGAGACTTCGGGATTGCACACATTACGTATGAGTTTCAATGATTTAATAATTATTATATTAAGTTATGAATAATTATTAATTTCACAAACATTTAACGGTCGTTAGTACTTAACGGACGTTAAACGAAACAAGAAGGACTAGAATGGAAATACTAGCCATGAAAGATCCGGAAGGACCTCCCTTGGGCTATGTTTGGCCGACCCACCCTCCAAGAGGGTTTAGGGTTGTTTGCTTGAGCTCCAAGATATGAAAAACTATAAATATAAGGCCTCTTGTATTCATTCATTCATTCATCCCTTGGTTCTCTAGCAAGCCAAACTTCTCCTCTTCTCTTTTCTCTTGAGCTAACACGATCTACTACACCCTTATAGTGTTCCTACGCGATCAACTAAGCTCAAACATAAGTGTTTGGTTTGTTTGTGATTCAAGAACCTAGCTTTTCTCATTGAAACGCTACTAATACGATTGCTATAAACCCTAATTTAGGGTTTTACAAGAACGGAGATCTAACATACTTTTGTTAGTAATATTCCTATTCAATTTGCCCTTGAAATCGATTGCTATAAACCCTAATTTAGGGTTTTACGTGTTCTTGATTCTTGATTTCTTGTTCTTGCTAGAAATCACAACGGTACGCATATTCTTTTATATTCGGTTAATTATTATTACATGCATTATGATCTACTTCCGCCGCATGCTTTGATGATGTTTACTTGATTATATAATTGTTATGATATCTACTATTCCAACATATAGCAGGGAACATTTATCGTAAAAGGTGTAGATCATGAACTTATATCTTGTTTTTGTGTTTCTTTCAATATGGTACTCCGAAAAATATGTAAAACACCGTGTAAAAACAGAAAAACTCTCATATGTTAAAAAATCATCGTTTAAAAACAGCAAAAAAAAAACAAGATATAAGTAAATCTCTAATCGTAAGCAAATANTTTTTCTTTTTTTTTTTTTCTTTTATAATAAAAAATACCTAAAATGTGTTATTAGAGAACTAACTTAATATTCGATACAAAAGCATGTATGATCATCAGAATAAAAATATGTAATTCCAAATGTGCTTTCCTAATAATAAGCTGCAAAAAGTTAGAAGATAATATTGGGAAATATTATATGTTTTATGAATTGTGATCATGTCATTTTCGCCAATTCGTTATCCTTTATTAGATTCACACCTTTTTATCTTCATTCGTAAGCAAATTTGTATTAGGAAACTTTTAGATTTTTTTTTAGCTTTTCCGCATGTTTTTCGACTGCTTGTGGCATCGGGCTATCGAGACTCTTTACGTTATTTATTCAAGGTAGCTATAACAATTCGAGCAAAAAAGAAATGAAGATCCGTCTATATCAAAAAGCTCAAGCCTTTTTCATAACGATAACAAGACATCAAGTCCGGGAAGTAGTTTCTTTACTATCTGGCATAACTCTAGGTAGATGTAATCCTATCTCCTTTATACTCTACTCCGGCCAGGTTGGGTATTAGCGTTGCGGTAATATGACATTGGATTATGACTAATTTGGTACCCTAGATATCATTTCCCCTTTGACCAATTGAACATCATTCTTTTGTAACATTTTTTTAAACAGTAATTTGTATTAAAAAATCTTTCTAGTAAGATGCTAGAAAAGATGATTTACAAGAGACAAGTTACAATGAAATAGTACAAGCCATTTTAGGATCATTGATCCAATCAATCCATGTTGGATTGAGTTTTCTATTCCTATTAAGAATCCAAAAATGAGATAGGATTTTGATCTCATCTCATAAAATATCCTTACGGGTTGGCTTTAGGTCGATGCAAAGCTTATTCCTGTAATTCCATATGGTCCATAAAGTAGTTTGAATCACATTGTCAAAACAAGCTTTGATGGGCTTGTTGTAAGTAACCGAGTCACCCCATTGGATCAAGTCTCGAAGAACTTTATGAAAGTCCGCGAACCCCCACCAAGTTGCTACCATGGACCACAAAGAGGAGGCTAAGGTGCATTCCATAAACAAGTGTTGAGATGTTTCGATTCCCTCATCGCATACCGGGCATCTAGTTAAGTCCACATCAATGCCGCGTAAGGTGAGATTGTAACGAGTTGGCAACCTATCTCTTAAACGCCATGTAAAGACATTGACTTTGATTGGTAGATTCTTGTTCCAACGAGTTCGAGTAGTAGCCATATCCATGCTCTTTTTCTTCAATGAATTTTCTCTTAACGCTCACTTGATAGGTTTTAGAGTTGTCAAGAATACAAACCCATATGTCTTGAAAGTTAGATGGAGAAAATTGTTGCAAAGTCTCCAAAAGAGCATTAAATTGTGAGCAATGCTAGAAGCATAAAAATTTAAAAAAAAAAAAAAAAAAAAAAAAAAAAAAAAAAATCCACATGCTGACGTGCTAACGGGCAATTAGTGTATTTTGTGACAGTTTCTCTCTCTTCTCTTTGATTCAACCAATCATCCGCTGACACGTCAGCGTATGCATTTTTTATGTAGTTCTAGCACCGCTCTTAAATTGTGATGCCTCTTGACCATGTGTGAGAGCTCGACGCCACGACCAATAGTGAGAGTAAGTTCCATTTTATTGGACACATCTTTCACTAATGGTGCAATTATTATTTGTATCCAGTAGATGTAGCCAAAGAAAAGTGTATTTTAAGCATTGTTCTGTGATCCGTAGCTCGTTCCAAAATTCAAAAGTGGAGCTGCCCCCACTTTTCTTCTAAAAACAAAATGTAAACTAATGTTTGCTCTAGATAAAGATTTGTGGAGGTTTGCTATGGATTTCCATGGGCTATAGGAAAGTCGTGAGGTATTAGAGTCTATGTCGAGATTCTTTTGTAACATTGCGAGCAATAAGTGGAACAAGTTTTTAAGTTTGATTTTGTTCGATACCGAATGTGAAACCTCAAAATAAATAGAGAAAATTTCAAAAAGGCCTTGGTTGCCTCCAATTTTAACCTTTTATAGACCGGAAATTTCTTTTCCTCAAATAGACATTGGCAACTTTGAAATTGGGCTATCTAGTTAATATCATAACACGTGTCCACTTTTGAAAGTACACAAAGTACAAGTGTGTAAGCTATGTATAAGACTTGTCCCATAGGTGTTCTTTGGGGCGACTTGTATCTTGGGCGATAAAAAATTTGTCGTATAGCGAAAAAATTTATCGCAAAGTAGCACATGTCTATTCGAAATTTTTTTTTCCCGGTTTGCAAAAGGTTAAACAGGCGGCGACCGGTCTACTCCCAAAATTTTCTCAAATAAATATTAGTTGGCCTAGAAATTCATACATCATACAAAAAGTTGAAAAAGAAATAAAAAGTGTCATTTTCGTTTATTTATCAGGAACAAAAAAATGATGGCGAGAAAAAATAAGATGCGGAGGTCCCTATTGGTGATGTCGTGTGGTTCCCACAATGGATGAGCATATCCTATTATCCTCTCCCTTTTTATCTTCCTTTTTCTCAAAGTTTCTTTCTTTCTTTTTGTAATTTTGTAGTGTTATTTGCAATTTGCAACCCCTTTTTGAAACTTGATAACTAGACATTTTAAGCACATTTTTTCTCTTCTAACAAAGACTATTGTCGTGACCATATAATGATTGTGGCTTAAAGTCTACAAGTTATCTATGTCATATATGATATATCTACAATGTGATTATAAGAAGATGCCATTTTAGGTGTCCGACTCAAGCGTCCTTTACACGTAATCTTTACGTATTCTTGATTTCATGTACAACAAAAATGTTTCAAGTTAATGCTTAGACCACGGAGTGTGGTTATGGTTTCTAACATGAAAATCTAAAGCACATTGGGTAATGGCTGTGTTGTAGTGGCCTCACTAGTTATCTTTTGTATCATCATTCTCTCTTTAGTTTCAAGAGCGAGTCCACAAATCAGACAACGCAATTTCTTTCTTTTTATCGACTCTACTTTTTAGGCCTTGCCAATTTCTTTAACCTACCAACCATATCGACCTTGCCATGAGATCACTTGCATTGTTCTTTTTAATGACACATGTGCGAGTTCAAACTTATTCAATTGTCGGGATATGCAACGTTAAGCGGAGCTCATAAGTGCAAAGCGCATTCCCAGCTTTCTTAATCACGATGTTACACGATTTATCTCTCTCATGTTGGTTGTGATACCGGTCAGTAAAAATTGACTTGGGATTGAGTTACTTTGTTTTGTCATGTATGAGATATATTTTCATTTTTATTCTGAATTATGTAGCTCATTTAGATCAATAATGATATTTACTTCTTTTTTTTAAATCACACACTTAAAGATCAATCGATAACAAGATACCCTTTTCCCCAAAATCGTAAATTTTGACATACAAAGATATTTTATTATGTATTTCAAACCAAAATTTATTTAGTTGGAATTTAGTTAAATTTATGGAAGGGAAAAATAGTGACATAAGAATGAGAATATTTTACACGTGGAAGGTGTGACCCACAACAATAGGACACATGTCTAGTAGGATCTGACTCATATTGACACGTCTTCATTCTTCTTCGAATATTGGAGGCTGTGAGATACCACACGTGTCATCATCAATCTTTGATATGTGTGCAACTGCACCATATCTTTCAGCCACCAATTACGTTGCAATTGGACACAAAAACACAAACAAACGTTGACACACGAATAGGATCTTCGGCGAAATACGATGGAGTTGGGGCTGCAACTGAGCATTGGGTGTCTTTGGCGAAAGTAACTGTTGTTGGAATTGAAGATGGTGCTGAAACTGATGCTGAAAATGAAGATTATAAAAAGAGATTATTTTTATAATCTATATTAAGTAATCTTTAATTTAATGAGATTATGGAAGATTGTTTTTTTTTTTTTTTTTTATAATCTCTTATAAGTTCTGTTGTCAAACGAAGATTATTTTTTAAATAACTTATTTTTTGAAAACATAATCATAATCTCCCCATAATTTCATGTGTCAAACATAAAGTTGTGGCTTATACTTTTATAAAGGTGTCTGACAAATTAGTTGAAGCTGAAATTTATTTATATAAAAATGTATTAAAATAAAATAAATTAAAATTCATTTATATTTCAAGTTTTTGTGTGTTAATTCATTATATTTTAAATGATATTTAAATAATTTGACTAAATATAAGCTTCCATGAGTCTGTTTCAATGAGCTTAAACTTATAACTTATAAAAGCTTTCAATAGCTTATGTAACCAACAAAGTTATGGCATGCACCCTTACAAAAATTCATTGTTTATAAATAAATTATACACTCACAAAAGTTTTACCAAAAGAATTTCACCCGCATACACCAACTAAAATATGAAGGGTGATAAATAAGAAAAAAGAAAAAGTACAATACAATATGATTGATACATTATATTTTACCCATGTATGTGTGAACTTTTTTTTTTTTTTTTTTTTTTTTTTTTTTTTTTTTTTTTGTATTTTTTTTTTTTTTTTTTTTTTTTTTTTTAGTTTTAGTTATGTGGATGTGACATTTTCTTCTATTTGTATACATTTTATTTTATAAAAGTTGATACAGAATGTTGGTTTAACGGATTCTACGCGAGTTTTTCTTAAACTCACATCTCATGCGATGCATGGTCATTTAACCATGCAGTTAGTAAAAGAAGCGCGCTTAATGTCTAAGATTTTTCATTTTTGTAAGAGAAAGACTTAAGCTCTAACAATAATCTAAACACTTTTATAATGTCGTGTATTTCTGAAGACCCTTGTCGAAAAAATTGCTTTAAGTCACAAAAGATGATAAGATAAGCATAATGTTTAGTTGTTTTCAGTGAAATAGTTGAAATTATAAAAGATCTTAAGAGATATTTCATGAAAGACATCTTTTTCTTAACGTCACTAAACTTGAATGAATAGACGTCGAAAGACCGGCCAACCCGCTAATCATCTCAGTGACTAGTTACAGTGTCGATGCGAAGTGATATTGAAACCTAATTTATTGGTTGCTTGAGCTAACTAAAAGATTCAAGGCCACGAATTCATCTTTTGTTGTGTGTAAGATATGAGGCAACAATCCAACAAGGTAATCAAATATTTCTAATTATAAGTATGGTTTACATGTTGCAACAAAACCTAATACTAATATTTTCCTTAATGAAATCAACAAAAAGCAATCATACATATTTGGGTATAACTTGGGAAAGTAGTTTGATAATATCACTTAACCAACACAAAAGAGACAATCTATTCGAACTAATGTTATCGATTTTTATAACAAACTTAGCAATACACTTCTAAGTAATTTAAAATGAGTAACTAGCGATATCTTAAACCGAGATCAAGTATATGATAGAGCTCACATGTAAGCCCACATCGTGAATCATAATTCTCTAGTTGTCGAACACTCGTACGTAACAATCACTGCCTTTTCCTTCTCTTGGATATATACGGTGTAAACAGAGGCGGAATGACTTTAAGTTATTGGGTGCACATTTTTTTTACCGTATAAAGGGAAAAACTTTGGACTTAGAGGTACAATTTAAATTAAAGTGAGTAAATAAAATAAGAAGACACGTATTTCTATTGACATATTAGTAGACTAACTAAATAAAACATGTATTATGTAACACAAAATTTAGAGATCATGTTCATTTAAAGGAAATCATGATTTTTGACAAAAATTTACACTAGGCGTCAAACATTAATCAAGTTCTTGTGAACCCTACGAAAACCCCTTAGGTCCGCCCATGGGTGTAAATGGCATTTGTCAAAGCTGAGTTACATTATTGATGTTTTTCTTATCGGATTTTGGATAGGAAAATGTTTCATATGGCATTTGTCAAAGCTGAGTTACATTATTGATGTTTTTCTTATTGGATTTTGGATAGGAAAATGTTTCATATCCACTTAATTTTTGTGTACATCATTTCACACTCGATCAAACTATACATAATTACATAGTACAACACTCACAACACAAATTATTGACTTACATAGTAAAACAAAGATATACCAATTTACCAACCACTCTTTTTTGTTCTTTCAAGATATCATAAGTATTGATGTGTGTTGTATGGTATGTTACATGAGGAACAAAAATACAAATTTGAGATAAGAGATGACCATGTCATTCCCACAAGGTTTGGGTGTGGGCTAAAGGATGACACGCATAGAAATACATGCATCTCATTGGATATTCTTCCATAAATATGGGGATGGTATTTGTACATAACCCATGCCTACTTGTAGTTGTAGGTCCAACATTGTATTATACGTTGCAAAAAGTCAAAAACTTTATTTGACTTGAACAAGAGTTAAATCAACGTTATTTTATCAAGAGTTATAAAAAGAAAACGAAATACTTGAAACCGCGAGAGGTGATAAAACCATTGGGTTTAGTAATGGATAAAATAAGTTGCAAATAATCGTTTTGAAATGTCTTTTTGTCATTTTTTTTTGTGAAACGGTAACATATATACTTTTAACACATTTTCTAACTTGTGGCTTTGAAACTATAAATCAATAGGTCTTAATATTATGTACACTGCCGGAGACCGGAGGAGGCAAGGTGGGCACGTGCCCCTAGAGACAGAAACTGTATTGTAAAATTTTTAAAATATCTAGCTATTTTTGTAATACCCCTTAACGAACTAATTAGTAGTATAGTTTCTAAAAATTATCAAAGTTTGTCCTCTCAACCGTAACTTTCTGGTTCCGCCCCTGAATATGTATGACACTGAATTAGTGAAAATGAGTTCTTGTATGTGCTTTTAGGATTGAAACTTCTTCGTTTTCCAGAAATAACAAAAGCTTATTCGTTTCATAGGATACAACATTTTGAATTTTTGCATCCAAAAATGGTCATATTGACTAGTTAATTAGTTATGCCATGTATCTCAAAGTCCATAAATTGTGTTTCTGCTTGTTGGGCTGAAATTGCCCAATCCTTCAAACAAAAAACCACACCTTATTGAATCCACAACAAAACAATGTACTTGGGCTTTGATAAAGGTAAAAACATTCAAGTATTCAACCAACATTTAGATATGTGATCTTACTTGTGATTTATTTAATTATTTTATTTATTTTATGAGACAAAAAGTACAATTAAGAAACTGAATCATACTTGTGAACGATCTATGTCTTGTAGGTGACAGATTCTATGTCAAAAACTGAATCATAGTAGTGAATTATGAATGACTTTGGTCTTGTAATTGTCCGAGCGAAAAGTGGAGCAAAACGTATCAAGATATGTTGCACCTTAAGATACTCATCGTTGGAGCACTCGTACACCCGGTCTCATGTTTAAAGCGGACCTGATTACGAAAGGACACCTCAGGGTGAAACGACTTCACAAAGGAAGTAGCAACCACATGGATGTGGACAAGCCATGGATGTCATGACCCTTTCTAAGATGATTTTATCTCAACCTAAGTAAAAGAAAAAATCAATTAGAGTTGTGCATACAGTATTACCTAAGCAAGCACATTACATACTAGTATACTACAATTCACATAAATTGATATTGGTCAAAATACGTTAAAATAGATGCTACAACAAAATTCATAAATCATAATCTTTCACATTTTCCAAAAGAGATCTAAGACCAGTGCCAACGGCTCGTCGGTTTGGCCAACCGACGAGCATCAGTTTTGTAAAGTCGGTGGTGCGCCGGCTGGGTGTTCTTCGGTTTGGCGACGAGCAAGGGATGAGGTGGTGTGGGGCCCATTTGTGTTTTGTAGGGTATATTTGTGTAGTGACACAGATGGAGATACATCATCATTGGAAGGGGTGTGTCAGTTTGGGAAGTGTTGATACCAACTATCATATATTAGCATAGTGAAGTAACTTACTATCCGAGACTGGCTTCCCTCCATTAACTAGAGATACGCATCCAACCAGATTTATTATTATTATTATTATTATTATTATTATTATTATTATTATTATTATTATTATTATTATTATTATTATTATTATTATTATTATTATTATTATTATAAACGATTTGCTTGCAAAACTATTTATGATATTAGACGTTAAATGTTTATGATATGCACGTATATACTGAGGAATATGTTTTAATAAGTATAAAAAATATATTAAATGTTATATATCAATTATATTATGTCACGAAATGTTTAAATGATCGTTAATTATAATGTTATACGTTATAACTAATTAACTAATACATAAATAACAAGTGCTAGACTTGTTAGTTTAAAAACCAAAACCCGAGGGCTGTTTATTTCTTTGCTTGAAAGTTAAGTTATTATTATTATTATAGTATGTGTACTTAATAATAATTACTCAAGGACTTGAACGTAAAGATGGAACATTGTAGTAAGGGAAGTAAGTGTCGGTTTTAAAAACTTAAGGAGGTGTAGACTCAAACTTGATTACTTGAAGGACAAGTTTGAGGCTATATAAACACCCTCTTGGTGACACTCCACGTACGAATTAAAATCAAAACCAAATTTGTTTGGTTTGTTGGACACAAGCACAGCAGCCAAAAACAAGTGACAAACTTGTTTCGTTTGATCATTATGACAAACGAAGGATTTGGTGAGCTTACCAAAGAACCTCAACGTACGTGGGCACGCGAGTCTCTCATATACAAAACATGGGTAAGAGTCTTACTTTTAGGATTGACGTCTTTTGATTTTTACATTTTACTAATAGTCTTACTTTTAGGATCGACGTAATTTAAGCGATATCAAGAAAAGCAGGGGAGAGATTAAAATTTGGGAGAAAGAAGAGACGGAACTCAAAACATCAACTACTTATGGCGAGACAAGTCGGCTGTCTTTGAAGTTTAAGAATAATCGAGAAATACAATCCATTTATTTTCTGCTTAAGGTTGTAAAATGATACTTATGTATGTGTTTGCTTTTTTAGAGTTTAACTATACTTATGTAATTTGTTCTATTACACGCAAGTTAGCAGTAGTAAAAAAATGTGTTGGTTGGCAAAGCCTGAACCAACCCATTTTGACTCGAATTTCACTTGCGTTGTCTCTTGCTCGGATAAATAACCTCATATTTTTTTGGATCATTATGAATTTCAGATACATTAAAATCAGGAGATATATCTTCATTATCCGGAAGGATAATAGAATGTTCATGGGATTACGATCAAAATTTTTGGGTCTATATCAAGACGCGACACGACAAATTTGAACCAGACGAGTTTTCAACCTACAAAAAGTATATGCAGACGATTGAGCAAAATGCAAGAAGCAAATAGCAGATACCGGACCCATGAAGATTATAGTGATAATGTACGTTGTAGGGGGAGATTTGAGCCAGATTGGATATTATATGTTAGTTTCTTTAATGGATTGGATAGTTAGTTCATACTGCAGCTAAGAATGCTTGTTATCGATTAAACAATTCCAATGCGACTGTTTCCGTATGTTACCTGTTTTAGACAGTATATTAAAAGTCACTTGATCAAATATCTTATATTTTATGCAAGGTTATTCTTCATTGTATATAAGTTCCTATCATTAAGCTTGCAGTTGTTAAGTTTAGTAGTATATGATACATTGATACTCATAAACCCTTAGCTCATACTTCACTCATTTTGTTTGACTTTAACTTTGACTCCTGATTTGAGACTTTGAGTACTTGAATCTTGATAGTTTTAGGTCACTTTATGATTAGATTTTTGTGGTTAAGTTAATCAAAGATTGGATTTTGCAATATGGGTTGTGTTTAGTTTTGCTGTTTAGTGTATATATAATAAAGATTATGCTAAAGGTGTCATAAAGTGTATGCTAGTGCATAGATTGTATAATAAAGATCATGCAAAAGTATTAAAAATTTGATTTTGGATCAAGGGTATTGATTATGAGGTCTATAGAGGATAAGGGCATCTTGAATTTTGGATTAATTCAAGAGATTCAAGGTGGTGGAAATGGGTCGAATCGTGGATCACATCATCATAGGACGGCACTTTATGGAAACCAGCGCCATCAAAATGGGATGATGCCCAAAAATGGTTAGTTAATTTGTCTAGAGGTGTAGATAAGAGCCACTTGGATGAGCCACGTGATTCAAACGCGGATGATAGGAGATTGATAGCGCCGGTTCCTAAAAAGGATTACCCGAGCAGTGAAGATGATGATCATGGGGGGATAGAAACAAAAAAAGTTGATTTTGGTGATTCGATGATTGTTAGATCAATATGTGTGAGGGATATGGGGACTGAAATGACCCCTATGGGCATCCAAGAGCCTTCAAGATCAGCTACACCTATTAGAGCCACAACTCCTGCTGCACGTAGCCCTATGGCCTCTGGTTCAACGACTCCTGTGAGGGCGGGTCCCAATGTAGGCAATGTGGGACCCACAGTTGCACCCGTGTCAAGAGTTGACACAAGTACAACCACGAGGTTTGGGCGCGGAAGTGAAGAAAGTAATGGTGAAAATGTGGTTGAAAATAGAAACCCGATTCAAGGTTCTAAGTTGAATCCTCTTGAAACACGAGCAAGGGCTTGGGATGAGGCCGAACGCGCTAAATATATGGTAAGATGTTCTTTTTTTTTTTTTGGGTACAAATTCTTTTACTGAATTCATATCAGCTCTTGCTGTATTATCTGTTTTATATGGATTTTGTTGTATTTCTACTTATTTTTGTCTGGTTTTTTAAGCACTACTAAAACGCATATCCAATCAACCCCTAAAATTCGTGCCTTATTTATGCTGTTGATCCATAGGTTCCAGCAAGAAGAGGTGAAGATCCAGGCTTGGGAGAATCATGAAAAGAGAAAGCCGAGATGGAAATGAAAAGGATGGAGGTAACAGTCATTTCATTCTAACCCGATACTAAAAAAATTAATATGACTTAAAACAGATAGAGCCTGGTTTATGGGGTGCTTAGGATTGCTTATTTTTGAAGTGCTTATCTGCTTATAAGCAGTTTAAACTACCAAGTTATAGTGCAAGTAGATAAGCATGTATTATCCAAAAACTCAAAACCTACGTGATACTCACTTCAGTAAGCAATTCCAAACATCCAATATATGCGATATATAAAAAACCAATCTCGCAAAGACAATCTGCTTTTGTAAAGTAGACAAGCTGATTTTGTGAAACTATTGCTTTAACATTTTGGCCAGGCTAAGGCAGAAAGACTGAAATCACGAGCACAAGAGAAGTACACATACAAACTTGAATGACATTTGTACATAACTCATGCCTATTTGTAGTTGTAGGCCCAACATTGTATTATACGTTGCAATAAGTCAAAAACTTTATTTGACTTGAATAAGTTAAATGAACATTATTTTATCAAGAGTTCATATAAGAAACCTAGAAAGGTGATAAAACCAATAGAGTTAGTACTGGATAAAATAAGTTGCAAATAAACATTTTTTTTTTTTTTTTTGTGTGTGTGTGTCTCTTGTGAGAGAAACGATAAGATATATGCTTTAATAAATATTATTGTAATATAGATTTTTTAAAATATCTGACTATTTTTGTAAGATCCCCTAATAAACCAATTTGTAGTATAGTTTTTAAAAATTATTAAAGTTTGCCTTCTCAATCATAACTTTCTAGTCCCGCTCTGAATATGTATGACACTGAATTAATGAAAATGAGTTATTGGTTTGTATTTTTATGATTGAAACTTCTTCGTATTCCAGAAATAATAAAAGCTTATTCGTTTCGTAGGATATACTACATTCTGAAATGACTTCACAAAGTGAGTAGCAACCACATGAATCCGGACAAGCCATGGATGTCAAGACCCTTTTCAAAGATGATGGTTCTCTCAACCTAAGTAAAGGAAAAAATCAATTGAGTTGTGCATATAGTATTACCTAAGCAAGTACATTACATACTAGTCGAAATACATTAAAATAGATGCTACAACAAAACTCATAATCTTTCACATTTTTTAAAAGAGATCTAAGACCATTGCCAATAGGGGTGAAAACGAGCCGAGCCGAGCCGAGCCCGCCAGAGCTCGAGCTCGGCTCGTTTATATATATAAAGCTTGAGCTCGGGCTCGAGCTCGTTTCGAGTCTTATATTTAGAGCTCGAGCTCGGCTCGTGAAAAATTTCATAAGCTCGAGCTCGGCTCGTGAAAAATTTCATAAGCTCGAGCTCGGCTCAAGCTCGACTAATTTATATTATGTTTTAAAGAAAACAAAGTTCAAATGGAGCTGGGCTCGTTAATTACATAAAGCTCGAGCTCGTTTACTACTTTTAAACTCGTTTATACGTATAGGCAATATATATACGTTTATATTTCGAGGGCTCGTTTAGGCTCGCGAGCCTACTCGAGCTCTTTGTATAGAGCTCGGGCTCGAGCTCGATTACNTTTAAAGAAAACAAAGTTCAAATGGAGCTGGGCTCGTTAATTACATAAAGCTCGAGCTCGTTTACTACTTTTAAACTCGTTTATACGTATAGGCAATATATATACGTTTATATTTCGAGGGCTCGTTTAGGCTCGCGAGCCTACTCGAGCTCTTTGTATAGAGCTCGGGCTCGAGCTCGATTACTAAATGAGCCCAAACTTAGGCTCGAGCTCGTTTAGGCTCGGCTCGTTCGAGCTTTTTACCGATCCGATCCCGAGCTTTTCACGAGCGGCTCGGCTCGTTTCCACTCCTAATTGCCAACGGCTCGTCGGTTTGGCAGACTGATGAGCGTTGATTTCGTAACGCAGATGGCACCACCTCGTCGTTGGTGCGCCGGCCGGGTGTTCTTCGGTTTGGCGACGAGCAAGGGATGAGGTGGTATGGGGCCCATTTGTGTTTTGTGCTGTATATTTGTGTAGTAACACTGATTGAGATATACCATCATTGGCAGGTGTGGGTCACTTTGGGAAGTGTTGATGCGAAGCTGAGGTGACACAACTGACACAGAAACTAACGCGTCACAGTTGAAATGAATTACCAAATATTTAGCTTTGATTAAACGAATTACACAGACTAACGCTGAAAAATTAATTTCCATTTCAAAAGTTCTTCACAAAAAATCTAAGAAAACCAAATACAAATATTTAGAGGTTGAATTGTTGGAAATTTAATGAACCCAACTAACATATATTACTTAAAAAAGAAAAAGAAAAAGATGTTATACAAACATAATACGACTAATACCCTCTAAATGTATTATAGTTGTCATCATTTCTTTCGATATGTATCGAACAATTTTTTTACTATTATGTGTACTAAACTTGATTTTTTGGGCATTTTTGTGTACTTTATGACCATTTTACCCCTCTCATGTTTATAAAATGAGGGGTAAAATAGTTATAAAGTACACAAAATGCCTAAAAATCAAGGTCGGTACACAGAATAGCAAAAAATAAAAATAAAAAAATTGTTCGATACATATAAAAGAAATAAGTGACAACTATGATACATTTTGGTGTCATTAGCCCAACATAATATAACATATCCATGATTTTACCAAAGTTGATCATATATTAGCACAGTGAAGTAACTTACTACTATCCGAGTCTGGGTTCCCTTCATTGACTAGAGAGATACGCATCAAACCAGATTTTTTTTTTTCCTTATCGACGATTTGCTTGCAAAACTGTTTGTGATAAAAGACGTTAGCTGACAATAATCACTTCAAATCGTAAATAACTTTCTTAGAGACTTGTATACCTGTGAAACTCACCACCCGAGAGAAAAACCATGTAACCTCATTAGCGAGAGAGGTTATTCAAACTTAAGATATATGAATGCATTATCACTTGTGAAAGAGTAGATTAAAGAGAGTTACATGTTATGTCTGTTTTGGAACATAGACTATCGTATTTATAGACCCTTGAGGCATGATATATTCCATATGTGACTAGCTTACAATATTACAATATTTGTCGTTGTCTCGGTTATCTGTAATTGACAAGAGTTTTTTCATCCTTTTTGTAGGCCTCGTACACCATACACAAAGAATCTTCTACGGTTTAGTGACCAAATTAACCCTCAATTAGTCAACTAATTGTGTTACTCCAACTTTTTTAACCCTTCAAGAGTGAACTAGTAACTCGTTTGTGTACTTAACAAATAAACTCGCATATTAATATACTTTGAATTATTAATTTACAACATGAAGAGTAAATAATTTATTTAGTGGCCTTATTAATTCATAAAATCTCGCTTGAAGTTCACATTAGTTCTCATGCATTACTAATTTCTTGCGTGATACTAGTAACTGTTATATTTATAGTTATGTTCGTTTTTTGCTTTTAAATTGTACCTCTCGTAAAAGCCATTTTGGGTTACCTATTCAAAAAAACATGAATTCAAATTGTACTTGCATATCATTCATACTTGGAATCTTGGATGATGATACTTAATAATGAATTCTAGTACAAAATTTGCTATGGGAAATATGAGGCAAGTTAACTTTAGCTAATGCGAAGTGGTGTTCGAAACAACTAAATCATGTAACAAATGACCAAACGGGCCTTCTATTACTCTTTAATCAACTCAAAAAATCTATAACAAACCAACCCTTGAAAGTGTATTTAAATGAAACTATACTCAAATACCTCTAAATCGATGGGTGACACATCTTCTAACGACTTACGGTTTATGAGATGTGACTTTTTTAAATCAACTAAAGCCAACAAAAATCTAGAAAAGTGATATACGACTGTATGGAAATCTCATATGGTCGTATGTCAATGCAAACAAATTATGCCATTTATGTGTTTTAGACCATACGGTCGTATGCATATATACCATAGGGTTGTATGGTCTCTAACCTACACTTTTGGACAATTTTCTACATTTGCATACATTCTGTAAAACGACTTCTATAATTAGAAACGACACCAAGAATTCCAGTATTCATTAACATAACATAATACATCATTTTCATAGCCATTCGACCCGTTTGACGCCAAAATGGGAATACATTAGCTCTAATCCAAACACCCCTGTAACTCATTACATGCACTTTAACCATTTCTATAACAACCCATTTGACCATCAAAATACTTTAACGACCATGACATATGCTACAACACTAGACCACATGATCACAAACTATTTTAAGACCATCGGGGTTTCAACTTGGACTTGGAGCCCGGTAATCTACGACTAAGCTCCTATATACATACAAACCTTGAAATCAACACTTCCAATCCTTTAGCCTTATTCCAAACCACGTAACTTCCATAAAAACCTACAAAACTTTGTAAAAATCTATGACGTAAGCAAAACACTTAGTAAGAAAAGGCAATAATATGAAATCATATTTCAAATACACATATAAGTATTCGTACACATTAAACTATAACCACATAGAACATAAACCATATATCAACCATATTATAACACAGACATTAACACTTAAACCTAGTCATCATTCTAACACTTGAATTATCTGTCATATACCTTAACTAACTCTTCCCTGGTTAATACTTAATAAGTTGGTTATGCCAAACCAACCTTAGGTCCACTAAACATAAACATCTCGAGTCACAATCTAACAAATCCTTAGCACAACATATACGTAACACATATATGAATAAATTTCATATAATCTCACATTATAACCATTTACTTACCTTAGCTCCAAGCTAAGTTACCAACCACTGTTTCACCATCGTCATCATCTTCTTTAAGATCCTAGGTCAAATCACCATATCATAAATACTTAATATTCATAATTAGATCATCAAAACAATGGTTTATACAACCATTAAGTTACCTATAAACATCTCAAATAATCATATAATCATATCTTAGTTGTATGATGATTAACTCCATAAATCACTAGCTTAAAAGAAATTACATACTTGGGAAAGGTTATTGATAGTGTGTCTCTTAATATGGTATTACTAACACATCAACACTTGATCATCAAGCTAGTTTCTTCCATCCTTTTCCTCTTGTAAAACCGACCCTCACAAACATCCTAGGATGAGATAGAAAAGTGTAGAAGCTTATGGAATTTCTTCCAAGTTAAGCTAGTTAGATTTTAGTCATATTACACATTAGGTCCCTCAGGTGTAATTTTTTCTAATTTGGCCACACTTAACCTTATAGCTTACTTAACACTTTGCCACTTTAGTCCCTTAAGTCCATTTCCATTTTATTTGTGACACATGATACTTTTTGTAACCACATTACGTAATACTTTGACTATTAGGTTGACTATCGTGTTTGACTAGCCAATCACGTAAAGTCTTAGTCAATTTCATATAGGGTCATACCCGTTTGAAAACGGGTTTCGGGTCTGACAGAGATTGAGCCGTTTGAGGCTGAGATTTTGCTGCCTCAGATTGTTTCAGGCCGCGTTTCGAGTTTCCTTTAGCCGTTTTCAGGTTAGTTGTTGTAGCGCCATTTGTTTACCGATGTTGTTGAGTTGGATACAGTTTTGCCTCAATCAGGTTTCATATGTCTTTTTTTGGGAGTTTTCGATGATTTGGATGATGAAGGAGGTGGTCGTTTTTTGGATTTTCTTGTGTGATGAGGAGTTTTTTCGTATTTTGTGATGAAAAACGGGTTTTGGATTGTTACTTGGAAACAAGTGTTTCATAATGAAACTATTGTTGGTATGGATGACTTTTCCAGCGACAAGTCAAAATGGATTTAATAAACAAAGGATTAACACTTATTATGTGAATTTAATAAACAAAAGATTTTAGTGGAGATGGTGGCAATTTATGACCCGACATGAGACCAACACGAAAATTAACAAGTTCAGGTATATGTTAAGTGGGTTGACCCGCCAACCCGTTCAAGATTCTTTTTTCAGAAATTAAAAATTATATATACCTTATTATACGAGTTAAATGGGTCGATCTACAAACATGTTTAACCCGTGTGATGTGCCAGATTGTTTAAATAAACGGGTTAAATGGGTAATCCCGAAACCTATATAACATATTTAACCCACCAACCCATATATTTAAACGGGTTAGGTGCATATGGAAATAGGTTAGGGTTGACATGGTTGACCCACAAACATGTTTAAGCCATGTTATGTGTAAATATGTTAGGGTTGACATGGTTGACCCCGATTATTTAAGTGGGTCAGGCTAGGGTCTTTTGACCTGCCAACCCAAACATGACCCGATTACTACGTACAGGCGATCGTGGAATATAGATGATGCATGTTATAGATGGTTACTTAGACCATTAATGTGAGGATCGAAGACTACACTATGGTCCTAAGTAGGTATTTACAATAGGAAATGTAGTCTTCTCTCAGAAGGTAACATGTTATTTGTTTTGACGAAGCCTTTCTTGGATGTGAGTCTTATGATATGGTGTGAGGGTGTGCTGTAGGATACTATAAGACTCCCTTCAAAAAGGAAATGCAGTCAACTCGATAGAGCTTTAGTGACAATGAGGCATGTACAAAATGGTTCAGATAATTGTTCTTATTTGGAATGGTTTGAAGTGTCATTATGGTATGGGAAATATAGTTGTCACTAGTGAATAATGTGAAGAATAGTGATGGATATGAGATGTTTATGCATTTATGTTTGTTGTTTATGAGATTCAGGGGATCGTCCATGATTTCTCATTGATGTATTCTAACAATTATAAGTTTTGTGCTACATACAGTTGTCAATTTTGAAGCTTTTGCCGATAAAGAACTTACTTACATTGATTGTTATGATCACATGGAATTGACTTTCTCATCGCAGGGTTAGATAGTAACAAAGTAGCCGAGTAGTCATGTATAGCGGCGATGGTGTGTCATGAAGCTTGATTGTTCTGAGTTTGTATAAGTGTGTTATGAGTTATGTGTTTGAATAAAAAAAAGGAGAAAAAGGTTTAAAAAGGAATAAAGAAATTGAAATTTTCAAATTTTAGAATTTGTAGGGTGGTATAATTGTATCCATCATAAAAATTTGGTTAGGTGTTTGGCCTGAGTAATAGATAGGAAATCAAGGTCGAGTATAAATAGATTTCGGGATCTAACCCGTTTACTATTAAACATGTGAGGTTCGGGTTGTGTATATGTTTAAAAGATTTTATTTCAAAAAATAAAAATTATATATATAAAAAAGTTGGAGGACTAAAGTTGATTTATCCCCAAATCATCAAAATCCATCATAATTGAAACCCTAATTTTCCTTTTCTTTATTATGAAAACTCAAGAAAAAAACCACGTGGGAGTAAACCTTTTCACTTTTTTTCCCTTTTCTTTATTAATCCGACTCGAGAACACAGTGTAACGTATTGATTCGATGGGGGCATGGTCGAAGGCGGCGGTTGAAAAGGAGTTGGATGTTTATCTTGACGCTCTTTTATTTATTTTTACCGAATTTGAACCCAACGATGTCCTCAGAGTCGCGTCGGATAAAATCCGAGCTGTTATTAAAGGTTTGGAAGATTTGAATAAATCATCAGTGGTCGTGAAGGATGACGTCATCAACGAGTGCAGATTAAAAGTTGAGAATGAGCTTCAATACATTTGTGATAATAATGTTTCTCATAACCAGCCCTTTAAGGACTTCCTTGTTCACTTTAAATCTTCTAAGAAATTACAGGTATATTATTTACTTTTGAATATATTATTATTATTATATTATTGTTCACTGATTTTTTTTTTTTTTTTTTTTATGCAGGATCATCATTTGTATGACACGGGTAATTTCATTTATATATTTCCAATACTCTATTACTAGTTAATTTTCTTATGCATGCATGCTGTATTAGTCGTAAGGCCATTTACTATATGCATCCCCCCTTTGTTTGTATTACAAATTGTTATCTAGTAGTGTTTATTTTCATCCACTAAGCTAAACATGACCCCGCTTTCAATTGTAAACCTTAACAGTTTACTGATTTCTTTATACTTATCATATGTATACACTACTACAAAAAAAGCCATATAGATCGGTTAGAAAGCCTTATATAGATCGGTTACCAACCGATCTATACAAGGGTGATCTTTATGAGCAGGTACATATATAGATCGGTTCAAAACCGATCTTTTTAACATTTCATAAAGATCGCTTAATAATGAATAACTGATTTATTTAATGTTGGTTTTTGAGGGTAGTTAGATCGGTTTTAAACTAGATAACCGATCTAGTTAATAGCTATGATTTAAAAAAAAAAATTAATACATTAAATTGATTTTCACAGAATTTAATCATATACAAAAGTGCGAGATTTTTCCAGAATTGCAATTCATTACCATACACAATAATATTCTAGTACAAATAACTTAGATAAAGATCAACATCTAAGTTGCACAACAACTAATTCACTAAAAACGATAATTGCAAACATATTACAGTNTTCGGTTTGGTTTTTGGTTCATCACTTTATGCCTATTTTTATTTGGTTCGGTTTTATTCGCGTCATCACTTTACGCCCAGTTCGATATGTATCAAACTCGACACCTCGAAGTCTTCATCACTTTACGCCGTGAGGCCTCGGGATATTTAACCTTATCACTTTTCACTGGGTGAAGTGGACACAACAATTGTTTAATATGGTCGTAACCACCGTTTCTTATCCCGTGAAGAAAATTAGGGTTTATGACAGGGATCCATACGCGCGGCCACGTTCTTTGATGTGGTTTAGAAATATTATAGTTTTGTTCCCCATTCATTCCTTGGAACGAAGGCTTATGAAAGAGAGGTTTCAAAGGATCCCCCACCCTCAAACTGAAGTTGAACGTGGTTTTGGTAGTTTCTATCTACGTTATGTAACGTGTTATGATGCTGATCCAAGGATTTTCAAGTTCTATTTGGATTCAATGATAATCCATAAATTCGGTGTAATTTCTATCAAATGGATGTATTAATCTAGTTCAATTCCTCTTTGTATTAATGTATAGCCATCATTTAGATGTATTTTCTATTAATTGGATATATCTTTATCGTACAAGTGTATTTTTTATTTATATGATAAAACTACGTAATAAAATTTTATTCACTACTACAAAAAAAGCCATATAGATCGGTTAGAAAGCCTTATATAAATCGGTTACCAACCGATCTATACAAGGGTGATCTTTATGAGCAGGTACATATATAGATCGGTTCAAAACCGATCTTTTTAACATTTCATAAAGATCGCTTAATAATGAATAACTGATTTATTTAATGTTGGTTTTTGAGGGTAGTTAGATCGGTTTTAAACTAGATAACCGATCTAGTTAATAGCTATGATTTAAAAAAAATTAATACATTAAATTGATTTTCACAGAATTTAATCATATACAAAAGTGCGAGATTTTTCCAGAATTGCAATTCATTACCATACACAATAATATTCTAGTACAAATAACTTAGATAAAGATCAACATCTAAGTTGCACAACAACTAATTCACTAAAAACGATAATTGCAAACATATTACAGTACTCAGAGAATGGTTTACAACGTAGATAAATAGTGAAACTCAAACCTCTTTCTTTTGATAGTTGTTGCCATCATCCTCACTAGTATTCGATGCATGTTCAGAATCACGAGAACCATCAGATAAGTAATCACCATCCTCGTCGTCCTCATCCTCATAGTCATCGCTAAGCTCTTCCCTTTCACTTCCACTCTCGTATAACTCACTGTCAATATCAACTTCACCAGCCAAAAGGGGTCGAAGAAGTCACCCACCTTGTTCATAATCTCGAATGCGGCGCTCAACAAGTTCTACATCTGCACACCTGGGTGAAAATGGAAGTGTCAAACAGTGCAGATGGAGATGGCTTACACTGTTGAAGGGAGGCTGATGATATATCTAAAATCAGTTTCGCCTAATCATATAACGCAGCTGCCTGGGCAGCCGTAAGTGTTTTTGGAAATACAAACCTTTATTCCAGACCTGCAATATGGTTCTTGCAACAGCATCATTGTCGAAAACGCCGCCCTTTTTAGCTTCCCTATGAGTGTAGCTACCTTAGAAAGATTGTCTTCAATGTAACCAAACGCAGGGATCTTGTGTAATGTCACCAACATTTCCGCAGCGCATAACCTGAGAATTTCCTTCACTGCAATGTATATAAGAAAACAAGAGGTAAGAGTTACAACAATTTTACTTAACGTTCCTATTGATACAACCCACAAGTACTTCCTTGAGACTAAGTGCCTTCCAACAATCCGGTTTAATCTGTAAAATCAACATTTAGCAAGTGCATTGTGTAAAAAATGTGGTAAATGATTGCACTCGGTAAATCAATACGATAAAACAGATGTAAACATTTAACAAGTGCACTTGTAGCCAACTTAGTAGAGTATGGTCAAAGCAAGTGAAGGAGACTATAGGAACAAATCTAAAACGGATAACCTCAATGCACCATGTCGGGTGCGAAGCGTTATTTATAATATACACCAAACTATATAATCATAAATTCAAACTCTATGAGATAAAATTTTGAAACAGTTATAGTCACAATTTGAGTGTTGTATTCCTGTTGTGTCTGGTTTTCTTTTATAATTACATACCTCCAGGCAAGTATCGACAAGGGTTGTGCTTTTTGGGTGGTCTCCACTTCTAAAATACCCAACAGCGAATAAATATGTCTTTTTTTTTCCTGGAATCAGTAGTGAATGGCGATGAACCTGTTGCAACCAAGTAAAAAATCGCATTAAATAAAAATAACTTACTAGCTACTTTATTAAGCACCACATAAACCGACTGGAAAAAAAGTGATCATATTTTAGTTTCTTTTTGTACGTTAAACAGTCCGAACATCTCCAAGACTTGTTCCTCATCCCAATCATAAGGAGGTAAACAATTAATTTAAAAGAGCATGTCCGGCTAATTAAGCACTAGAAAACTGAACTTTCAAACTAGTTAATATTATTATCTACGTGGAGCTGAAATAATGATCGATAAATTGATCACATGTTCACCTTGAATCATTTCTATCCCACGTTGTATGTCTTCAGGTCGCTTTGAGGTAACAAGAGCTTTCATCAACGGATAATGGTCCTCAAAATTCTGTTTATCAAAAGAACAAGCAAACTTGTGGTCCCATAGCTGTAACGAAATGGAAATTGAAAAATCGTCACAATAAATGAGGGAATATTTTCAGAGGAGTGAGCAAAAATCAAATTTCTAGACCCGGTCACAGATAAAAATGAAGTCCAAAGACAATTTCACATCCCCGGTGTAGCACTTCTTATTATACTACTATTTAACTTGGAATTACTACTATAATTATTGGTTAGTCAATAGATAAAGTTTTCAGATCTGAACTAAAGAACTTACTCAACCTTGAGACCAATTACTGTCATAAACAAAGCTAGTAAATAAGAGATTAAAACAATTATATGCACTTTACTTTCAGAGCTCTATGTATAAAAAAAATCATAAACAAAAAAAAGTTGGGTACTTTACTGACATAAACATATGTATACACAACTTTAGCCCAAGTAATTTCAGCCATGAATACACAACTTTAACCCAAGTAGTTTCCTGGCATAAACACATGTATACACAACCAAAACGTCAGGACATTTGGGTATTTTCACAAAATTAGGCAAACAATGCAAATTTAAAACTTAACCAAACAAGTCATCAAAAACTATGGAATTAAAATTTATTACAAGAAAAAATCTTAATAAACAATTCATTAACAGATTTACAATATACTATGCACGAAGTTCAAATCTTAACTTACATAGAGTGGATGAAAGTATAATGATTGACTTTCAAGAATTATTATAACAGGGCTTCCTTGTTAATGGTGATGGTTGATGAGTACTATTGTAGGATCAGTCTATTGTCGAAGAAAACGTTGAGATTTTGTTAGTACAAGATTGACATCTATTGAGTGATACGGGTTAGGGGATTAGGACTTCGACAACGATGGTGGTGGTGGTGGTGGTGGAGGTGAGAAACCGGACTATTGAAGAGGGTGATGGAGGTTAGGATTTGTTCAGTGAGAGTGGTGAGGTGCTGATGAGTGATTTTGGGGAAGTGGTTTAGGGTTTGGTGTGTCTAAAATTTTGGTGAAGCGGCAAATGAAAAATTGTAATTTTGGCAAATGAAATTTGTATCCCGCTAAAACCATTGGGAATTAAATAGATCGTCTATTTCCGAAAAAACCAATCTATTTAATCTTATTTACAAGTAGAAGTTAGTTAGATCGGCCTTTATCCAAATAACTGATCTATTTATTACATCTCCCTTTTTTTTTCATTTGTTAGATCAGTTTTTAAGAAAACCGCTCTATTTGAAGTGATCTATTTAAGCTTTTGTGTAGTAGTGATATGTATATGCTTTTTGTTTGTATATCAGTATACTAGCTTCGTAGCCCGCCCAAATGGATCTTCATTTTGATTTTGAAATCTATACATAAAAAGTGAGTTAAACTTGGCAATTTGTTATTTTTTGATTTTTTGGGGTGGGAAAGCCGTTTAGGAGTATACAGGTATTTAGGTTAAAGGAGTATAATAGGTTTCATTTAAACATGACATGAATGTGCAAGGAAGTTGAATCACAAATGTTTGGTAGCTCGGTTGAGGTGTGTTTGTATAGGCGTACAAGCCATGGTTCTAGTCTGATTTGTTACAATTTTTTTTTACATATTTATTGGAAAAAAGTGTCATGTCATCATTTCCATGTCATCGTAGATGCTCCATGTCATCATTATTGTGTCTAGTCAGCATTAGTGACGTATCATGCTTAGTCCCATATATATGTATATATAGATATAGATTATATGTTGCTCCGGCTATTGAAGAAGCTTTATCATTATTATTATTATTTTTTTTAAGGAGGACCTATGATTTATAGCTTTGCGTTTTGCTTCCCAAAATGAAAGCTAAATTTTTTCAAAACATAATAACGCAGCAGGTAAAGGAGGAGGAGGAGGAGGTACAAGTAAAAAGATAGGAAAAGTTCCTCCGCAACTTACCCTGCAGCAGCAGAAAGATGATGAAAAGAAACTAAGCGTTTGCTTGGAAAAACAAGACACAGTTAAACAACTTACTTGGGATTACCATAAAACACTGCGATTCATGGAAAGCTTTCTCCACACCAACGAGGAAGAAACAATCCTCATTGAGGCCCACCGTAACATCACTAATGCTTATTGTGATTTGTATAGTATCTACGGCTATGGGGAGGTGGACAAGTGGTACCACCTTGACGTCTCTTTGATGATCAAGAACTACAAATCAAAGATGGAGAATGAGCTTAACCAGATTTGTAACAAGGTTTCGAGTCCCACTATTAAACAAGCTTTTTCTCGCCACCTTACTGATGTCGTCACTGCTCAGGTAATTAATTAACTTTTTTTTACTTGTTTATTTTGTTTTGATTGATATAGCTAGTTAAAAAGTAACTCCCAATACCATCTTCCACGGTGTATGGGGGAGGTTGAGACGTAGACAACCATACCCCTACATAATGTAGAGAGGTTGCTTCCGGTTCTACCAAAGGTAGAAAAGGACCTCCGGCCTTGCAAGGGGTTTGATTTTCAAAATCTATCGTTTTGTGTATACATACTTTGTAACTGCTATTAATGTAGCTGATAAAAATATTTCATGATCTAAATATAATATATAGTGATTTAGGTTTATCTTTAATTTACTGCTACAAAATATGTTTAATTCGTTTTCTTTGATATATTTGCTTTGTTGTTTGTGCTTAAAATTAATATGTTCATGACCTTTATACCTGATCTTTGCACTGCAGAATCATCATCGTCTACATTTGCACAATAAAGATGAGAAAACAATGTCAAGCAAACAAAGTAAACATTCAGAATTTATTTATTCAAGCATAGTGTATGCACGTATCTTTTTATAGTAAGTAGTATTTTTTTTCCCTTTCATTTCCCAGAGATGAGCGTCAAACAAAAGAAGAAGAAGAAGAAGAAGAAGAGGTCTGGGGGTTTAATGAGGAGACCGCCTGAGTTAATTTCTGTAAAAGAAGACATACCATCATATATTGAAGACCACAGCAAGTGTTGCTTCAAGATTCATGAAATGGACCAAATGCTTGCAGATCTTATGAAGTCTCCACCAAAGGTACGTACCCTCCGTAATCATTACTATTTATTTGGCTTAAATTAAAATTACTCAGAAGCATATGGATTTTCAATTTTACCAGGAAGAAGAAGAATACACTGAAGAATATCATCCCGAAGAAGAATTTGAACTTGATCTTGATTTGGTGGAATGTTATGATATTGAGTGATGGTGATTTCTATCCCGGAAGAAGAAATGCTTTAAGCGCCGTTCAAGTTTCGATATATAAGTGTGAAGTATCTAGTGAGTGCCTTGTTTTTATTTTAAATAAAATTATGCTACCAGTTTCTGTTATCTTGATTTCTATTTTATGGTCAAAAGTAGAACATGGATATATAGTCCTTTGTTAATTATTCGGTCTTTGTTTTGACTATATTTCGCGCATGTTTTCTTCTTTCGCTTAACTGATTTTTGGAGCATGACAAAAACATAATACAAGGAAAGGAGGCACTTCACATTTGAACACGCCTTAGAAAATGAATCTAATGAAACAATTTGACATCTCTGTTTGCTTGTTGTGATAGATAGGAAAACATGGTATCCATTTCATGACATTGCACCCTCAGCGACCAAATACATTGTCTACAGATACAAAAGCGCTAGAGTACGTAACTAAACACAAACTGCGTTTTGACCTTATATGAAATTTTGTTGATTGTTGTATAAGTTTTGCTTGTCTTCCACTCAAATAATGCACATGGAAAATCTATAATGCAATATGCCAAATTGCCAAATAAAAAAACCAATTCTACTTACTACTAAAGCGCTTGATGGCGCAACAATAATAAATAATTCACGGGCTAACTTTATTGGACTGGATTTTGTTTGGGCTTATGTTGGTCCGGGTAACTTCCCACAAACAGGCCTGGTATCTTTATTCTCTATACTATGTAACAAGGTGAAATAGGAGTGGGCCGTGTGGTTATTTCATAAAGATACATGATAGCGTTAATGTGATGCGCATGTATGTAACTTTGGAGCGAAGAGAATGGAAAAATATTTGTATTCCAAATATTAGTTTAAAAAATAAAATAATAATAATAATAATAATAATAATAAAAAACTTACAAAACACACCCCGAACTTTTCAATATTTACGATTTTTTTATATAACGAACTTTATTTTCCAATTNACGCTTTAACCGTCGTTCAAGTTTCAATATATAAGTGTGAAGTATCTAGTGAGTGCCTTGTTTTTATTTTAAATAAAATTATGCTACCAGTTTCTGTTATCTTGATTTCTATTTTATGGTCAAAAGTAGAACATGGATATATAGTCCTTTGTTAATTATTCGGTCTTTGTTTTGACTATACTTCGCGCATGTTTTCTTCTTTCGCTTAACTGATTTTTGGAGCATGACAAAAATATAATACAAGGAAAGGAGGCACTTCACATTTGAATACGCCTTAGAAAATGAATCTAATGAAACAATTTGACATCTCTGTTTGCTCGTTGTGATAGATAGGAAAACATGGTATCCATTTCATGACACTGCACCCCCAGCGACCAAATACATTGTCTACAGATACAAAAGCGCTAGAGTACGTAACTAAACACAAACTGCGTTTTGACCTTATATGAAATTTTGTTGATTGTTGTATAAGTTTTGCTTGTCTTCCACTCAAATGCACATGGAAAATCTATAATGCAATATGCCAAATTGCCAAGTAAAAAAACTAATTACTACTATTAGCAAATACTCAGAATCCCTTGTTTTAAAATGGCCCAAACAGATACGAATGCTACCTTAATATTTACCACCTTTAGATTAAATAAAAAAAAGGTGGGTGTAGTCAATGCCAATCTCAACCCCTAAAATTCGTGCCTTATCTATGCTGTTGATCCATAGGTTCAAGCAAGAAAAGGTGAAGATCCAAGCTTGGGAGAATCATGAAAAAAGAAAAGCCGAGATGGAAATGAAAAGGATGGAGGTAACAGTCTTTTCATTCTAGCCCGATACTAAAAAAAATAATATGACTTAAAACATATAGAGCCTGGTTTATGGGTGTTTAGGATTGCTAATTTTTGAAGTGCTTATCTGCTTATAAGCAGTTTAAACTACCAAATTATAGTGCAAGTAGATAAGCATGTATTATCCAAACACTCAAAACCGCTTATCGGCTTTGAAAAAACATGATACTCACTTCTGTAAGCAATTCCAAACATCCAATATATGTGATATATAAAAAAACCAATCTCGCAAAGACAATCTGCTTTTGTAAAGTATGTTTGTATATTACTCAAATTCGAAATTTGATGTTTAAATAATTAATATTGAAGTGTTCTCTTTTTTGCAACTAGACAAGCTGATTTTGTGAAACTATTGCTTAACATTTTGGCTAGGCTAAGGCAGAAAGACTGAAATCACGAGCACAAGAGAAGTATACAAACAAACTTGCTTCAACGAGAAGGATAGCAGAGGAAAAACGAGCAAAAGCTGAAGCTACTATGAATGAAAAAGCTGTTAAAACATGTGAAAGAGCTGATTATACAAGGAGAACTGGTCACTTGCCATCTTCTTTCTCTGTTAAGTTACCTTCGTGTTCGTGTTGCTGGTAGCATTATCATCTCCATTAGCGTGTCAATTTCATGATTGTTCTTATATGTATCATGCAATATTTCATTACAGTTCTTCATAGTCTGTATTCTCAATGATAATCAGCCTTCAAATATACAAGTGAGTGTTTTTTTTACGTAACACGGAACCTTCTTCTTGTGTCGATTGTCCAGGATCATCATAACATTGGGACGCAACTCGATTCTTTTAGCATTCCACTTAGACGACACCGAATTTGTAGCACGTATTAGCTCAAGAATTTCAATGCTGTCCAATGAACAAATGCCTTCTAACACAATATATGTGATTTGCAAGTTACACAATTATACTGTTGTAGCCTTTTAATTAACACTTGATCCAAAACTAAATAAAGAATTGAAGAATTATTTTTCACATTTTAAAACAAACGTTCAAATGTATCTTTACTCTCACTTCACTCAAGATCAAACAATGATGCATAATCTTGACTACACTCATTGTTGAAATTTTAAAGTGTCATAAAAGTACCATATTGGCTAACCATGTTTTTCTGACTTTTGACCGACCGGTTCACGAAATTTGAACCATCCTCAGATCAAGTAAAGCTCTCGTTTTTTTATAAGGTTGGTGTGACCACTTCAAAGATTTGTAATCTCACATTTTAGTAATGATAATCACAAGACAATTGTCGGGCCACGCCTAAGTGGTTATTTAATGTTGATGTTTTTTTTGTCATTTAAAGTTATTAATAAGATAAACTAAACACTTAATAATAGCTTATGAGCTCATGATATATAAACAATAAGCTTACCATAAGCCCAATTTATGCCAAACACGCTAGGGGTGTGCATTGTTTGGGTAATAACCGAATAAACCGAAAAAACCGATATGAACTTATAACCGAACCGAATTTGATAAAACCGAACCAAACCGAACTAAAATTTGGTTTTCGGTTTAGATATGATTTTCGCTATCCGAACCAAAAACAAAACCGAAAATCAAATTTACATAAATATATATATACTTTATATATATATTTATATATACAAAAACCATTAAAATTTTATTGTAATATAACAAAAAACACTTCTCATGTTTGAAATAATTTTTATTTGCCAAAAATCTATATAATTAAATTAAAAAAAAAAAATAATGGTGTAATTCGTGTTATTCGGGTCAAGCCGAAAACCGAACCAAATTCAAATTCGATTTTCAGATTGGTTCAGTTGAATTCTAATTTGGTTCGGTTCAATTTTCAGTTAACCCAAATTTTTTTTTAACCGAACTAATCGAACCGAATAAATCAAACAACTCGATAACCGAACCGATTAACATACATAAAAGACGCCCACAAATTATTTTATACAAGATTCCTCCCTTTCATCAAACGGATAAAATAAAAAAGAAATTCCACTTTCCACGTCACATTTCTTCCCCATTTCCACTCATTTTGTCCTTTTCCCCCTCACTAATCATTTTTTTAGATATTTTCACACACTAAAAACACGCACTAAAAACACCCACAGTCACACTTACTGTGTGTGTAACAAACTAACTAACTAATAACAACAATGGCTGACAAATCATCAACGGTCGTTCTCCGCCGTGAAGTGACGTCATCTTCCGCCTCAGCTGACGTCGTCACTCAACCTTCGGTACCTGTTACTGCTTCTACTAAAGGTATAGCAGTAGTACTTAATCACGTCTTCTTGTTTTGATCTTCAACTATGCTAACACGTGCTAATCACGTGCTTGTTTTGAATATTTGATTTGATGATTTTATTACCTGTGTTAGTTGTGATCTTCAGTTTTTTTAAATGTGATTGTAGTCACGTGCTAGTCACGTGCTTGATTTTAACTGTTATTTGTGTAAATAGACGATTTAATTTGATTTTATTGCTCGTGTTTTGTTAGTGTAAGTTGTGGAGCAATTTGTTACGTGATCGTAGTTATTTGGTTTTATATTAGGCTAACACGTGATAATCGCGTGAATATTTGATTAATTGCTCGTGTTTTGTTAGTTTGATGATGCGGAAATGTGACTGTAGATGTTAGGTTTTGGTTTATGCTAACACGCGTGCTAGTCACATTCGTGTTTAGTTAGTTATAGTTGTGATCTTCAGTTTGTTGAGGATGAGTAGTTGTTAGGTTTTAATTTATGCAAACACGTGACAATGACGTGACTGTTAGACTGTTATTGTGTAAATATTTGATTTGATTTGATTGATTTTATCACTCGTGTTTTGTTAAATTTTAGTTGTAGAGCAATTTGTTATGTGATCACAATTGTTAGGTTTTAGTTTTTGATAGCGCGTGCTAGTCACGTGCTTGTTTTAACTGTTAGTGTAAATATTTGTGTTTAGAATGCGTATTTGTTAGTGTTAGACTGTTGGTAGTGATCTTCAGTTTTTTGATGATTTAAGTTGTTAGGTTATAGTTTGTGCTATCACGTGATTATCATGTGCTTATGAATTCAAATGGATATGCAGATGGTCGTAATTAACTGATTAATGTGAAAATTAATGCTAAAATTTGTAGTGTAATTTGATATGTGATCGTAGATGTTAGGTTTGAGTTTGTAATAGCACGTGCTTATTAACTATTTTTTGGTTAATATTTGATTTAAGTATTTAACTAATTGCGTTTTGTTAGTGTTAGTTGTGATTTTCAATACGTGCTTGTCGATTTACAGAGATAATGATGCTATTAGATGAATAAATAATTAACGCGAAATGTATGCTAGAATGTGTTATTCAGATGCTTCTACTAAAGGTTGTTACTGGATCCGACTGTTTATTTTAGTGATGTCATTTTGTTAGTTTTTAGCTGTTAGCTTTGATTTGTAGAGCAGTTTGTTATGTGATCGTAGTGTGAGGATTTAGTTTGTGCTTAATACGTGCTAGTCACGTGCTTATTAAACACTGTTATTGCGTAAATATATGATTTAATCTGATTTTATTAACCGAGTTTTGTTAGTGTAAGTTGTGATCCTCAAGTTGTTGATAAGTCGTTGTTAGGTTTTAGTTTATGCTAACACACGATAGTTGATGCTATTAACTGATTAATGTGATATTTTTGCAAAAGTGTGTTAACCGGATGTTTAAAGATTCACAGGTTTCTAGTTATGCCAAAACTTGTTAATCACGTGCTTATTGAGTTATAGATTCATATAGAGATGCTCATTCATGTCATTAACTGATTAATGTGAAAATGTATGCTAAAAGTGTTAATCAGATGTGCTTATAGATTCGTCGTTTTCATTTTATGTTAAAATGTGTTACTCACATGCTTATAGATTATTAAATAGATGTTCATGCTACTTAATAACTAATGTGAAAGTTTGATTACTGCTATTTGTTTATTTTTGTCACGTCGTTAGATTTGTTGCTGATGAGGAGTAGGTAAAACTATAGTGATCATAGCTGTTAAGTTATAATTGATGCTTAAACCTGTTAATCACACAACTATAGATTCATACTCATGTTGTCAACTTAGTCGTGAGCTATGAAATATATTTTATCTGCTAATGTGAAGAAGGTGAAACAAAAAAAGTTTTGATATGTGATGATGTGATTGTAGTTGTTAGTTTAGTTAAGTATGCTAATTGCTAAACTTAATCACATGCTACCTCTGCTGTAAAGTTACTTAGCGAATATAACTAAACAATATGAAAATCTTACATGTGAATGTTAGTCATGATCTTTAAATTGATGTGATTTGGTGGTGAATGTAGGTGAAAGTGGTAATACTTTGATATGTTATTTTAGTTGTTAGATTTCAACTTAGTCATTGAAGTGTTATTTTGTGAATATTTAAATTAATTTGATTTTAATGCTCATCTTTTGCTAGTGTTGGTTGTGATATTCGACTTGGTTGAAATGAGATGTTGTTACGTTTTAGTTTATGCTAACGTGATACTTACGTGCTTATGGAATCATACAGATTACAGAGACCATGATGTCATTAACTAATTAACGTGAAAATTTATGTGAAAGTGTGTTAATTAGATGTTGATAGATAGATACATAGGGTTTAGGTTATGCCAAAACGTGTTAATCACGTGCGTATAGAGTTATAGATTCATACAGGGATGCTCATTTATGTTATAAACTGATTAATGTGAAAATTTCTGTGGAAGTGTGTCAAAGCGTGTTAATCACGTGCTTATAGATTATTATATAGATATTCATGCTATTTAGCTGTTAATGTGTAAGTTTGATTACCGCTATTTGTTAATTTAGGTCATGTTGTTCAGTTTGTTGCTGATGAGGATTAGGTAAAAGTGATAACACTTTGATTTGTGAATATGTGATAGTAGTTGTAAATTTAATTGATGCTAAAACTTTGTTAATCATGTAACTATAGATTAATTCATAGATGCCCATGCTGCCGCCGCTTAAAGTGAAGTTAACCAAATAGTGTAAAAATTTGATTTGACTACATATGTTTGTCGATTTTAGTCACGTTTGTCAATTTGATATCTGATATGTGATAATGTGATCGTTGTTGCTAGTTTCGTGAAATATGCTAAAGCTAGTCACATGATTATCGATTCATACATAGATGGTCACGCTACCTCTGCTGTAAAGGTACTTACCGAATTTGACTGGACAATGTGAAAATCTTAATTTCATTTGATTACTCTTTTCTGTTAATTTTAGTCATGATCTTCGAATTTGATGTGATATGTGTGTTGAATGTAGTGAAACTGTTTACAGTTTGGTATGTTATTGTAGTTGTTACCTTTTAACTTATGCTTGTAGATTCGTAAATAGATGTTCATGAATCATGATAACTTTGGTTACAGATTGGTAGATTGCTGAAGTGATTTGATTTATTCTGGAATTGCATACTACATGCTATCCTAATTTATGGGAAACAATCCTTATCCTCCAGGAAACAGGGGTCCCATTAGCCTTACACATTTTGTTGACCACATGGCATGCACAAAATATGGCCTAGAATAAATTTGAGTGTCCTTGTGTGTATTTCTAAGGATGTGGAATATGGTATACTTTATATGATCTTTTGCTACCATCACATCATGCCACCAAACCAATAGTACAATTATAGATAAATTATAACATCACCTATGGTTTTGAATTAGTAATAAAATACCCTATAGTTAGTCATACAGTTTTAGTAATAACAATGCAGTTGAATTGTGATTAATCAAATGTGGTTTGAGGTTTTGAATTAGACTTGATTCTCATTTAATTTAAATTTGATAATGGAGTTGGTGTAAGCATGCCCTTTTTGTGTGACATAATCAATGATTAATTTAGTCTTAGGTGCCATTGACACTGCATAGTGCGTTATGAAAGTATTATTTATAGTATTGACTGAAACTTTTTCCTTCAGGGACTGGGCCCACGAATATGGTGAAGGCACAGACTCGCCATCCGATGGATCCTCTTGCTGCTGCTGAAATCTCCATAGCCGTGGCAACAGTTAGAGCTGCTGGAGCGACTCCAGAGGTTAACGATCGCCTCACATTTATAACTGTTAATCTTATAAAAATCTGTATATGCATAACAAAGAATCTGAACGCATTTTTTTAGGTAAGAGATAGCATGCGATTTATAGAGGTAGTCCTTGTGGAACCAGACAAAAATGTAGTTGCCTTGGCAGATGCATATTTTTTTCCACCTTTTCAACCGTCACTATTGCCAAGGACCAAAGGAGGACCCATAATTCCGACAAAACTTCCACCTCGACAAGCTAGGCTTATTGTTTACAACAAGAAATCAAATGAAACGAGTATATGGATCGTTGAGTTATCAGAAGTTCATGCTCTAACTCGAGGTGGCCATCATAGAGGCAAAGTTATTTCATCTAAAGTAGTGCCTGATGTGCAACCTCCTATGGTATGCAACCGTTTCCTAGTCATTTTTTTTACCTTTAATGTCCATTCATTGATCCATAAGCATTTCTATGTTCGACTAAGCACATAGTTTTGCTGATTGATGCTTGATTTCATGACTATCTCATTATTTGTTATAATTCTCTTAATCATTATTTTACTTCCTGTTCTGTTCCTTTTTCTTAATACTAGGATGCTGTGGAGTATGCTGAATGTGAAGCCATTGTAAAGGAATACCCTCCATTCCGAGAGGCCATGAAGAGGAGGGGTATTGATGATTTGGATCTCGTGATGGTAGATCCATGGTAAGTTCTTTTATAATTCTTTAGCTTAGTCAATTTGCTGGTATTATTGGATGCTGAAGTGTACGATGATCTTTTTGTTATGCTCCAGGTGTGTTGGTTACCATAGTGAGGCTGATGCTCCTAATCGGAGACTGGCTAAACCGCTCATATTCTGTCGCACAGAAAGTGACTGTCCCATGGAGAATGGTTATGCTCGTCCGGTTGAAGGAATCGATGTTTTAGTTGACATGCAAAATATGGTGGTTATCGAGTTCAAAGACCGCAAACTTGTTCCTCTACCACCAGCAGACCCATTGAGAAATTATACTGCTGGTGAAACAAGGGGAGGTGTTGATCGAAGCGATGTGAAACCACTAAACATCGTTCAACCTGATGGTCCTAGTTTTCGCGTTAATGGTCATTTTGTTCAGTGGCAGAAGGTCTGTGCTGTTCTTCTTACTGTCCTCTTTTCTATCTACAAGTTTCAGTTAGGTAGGATTAAAATTTTCCTTTGTTATTTTGTTTCAGTGGAATTTCCGTATTGGCTTCACTCCTAGGGAGGGTTTGGTCATATATTCTGTTGCATATGTTGATGGAAACCGAGGTCGGAGGCCTGTAGCCCACAGATTAAGCTTCGTAGAAATGGTGGTTCCTTATGGTGACCCCAATGACCCTCATTACAGGAAGAATGCATTTGATGCAGGGGAAGATGGACTTGGTAAAAATGCTCATTCTCTTAAAAAGGTAAGCCTTTCAGTCGCATTATTTTTATCTAATGTAACCACGTAAGTCAAATATATACTTTTCTTTACAGCATGTTTGTATTCATGTCAGGGTTGTGATTGTCTCGGTTACATCAAATATTTTGATGCACACTTAACCAATTTCACCGGGGGTGTTGAAACAATCGAAGATTGTATTTGCTTGCATGAAGAGGATCATGGAATTTTGTGGAAGCATCAGGACTGGAGAACTGGTTTAGCTGAAGTTCGACGGTCAAGAAGGCTAGTAGTGTCTTTTATATGTACTGTGGCCAATTATGAATATGGGTTTTACTGGTATTTTTATCAGGCAAGTTACAGACCATGCTAATATTTTTAGTTATTAATATGCTAATATCTTTGTGATTAAACAAGAAGATATCTTCTTACAGGATGGAAAAATAGAGGCTGAGGTGAAGTTAACTGGAATATTAAGCTTAGGAGCTCTTCAACCTGGTGAAGTTAGAAAATATGGGACTATGATTGCTCCTGGACTCTATGCTCCTGTTCATCAACACTTTTTTGTTGCTCGTATGGATATGTCTGTTGACTGTAAGCCTGGTGAATCCCACAATCAGGTTCGGCATTCTCAATCTCTGTAATATACTCAAGAATTGCTATTGTAGAAATCAAATGCTTGAACTCTGAGCTGCTCTCTGCTTGCTAAATTATTTTGAGCATTTAGGTGACATTGGAGGTGGTGACATGGGCAGGTTGGTTAATGGTTCATAGCTGGTTCGGGTTGAAATACATCCTTTATTAGCATGTTCAACACGAGGTGGTTGGATCTGATCAACCACTAAACACTTTATAAACCTTATTATTAATAGTTGATGCATTCACTGTAACAAAACAGTATTGGTAATAATCCGAAAAAAAAGTGAGAGGGTTGTATACATTATAATTGAACATTGGTTAACTCTCAACCCTTTGATATATAACACACAACCCAAATCGACCCAACTCTGAGTAAATGGGTCAAAATTGGCATTGCCGGTATTTGATTTAAAGTGATTTGTCTAGTTGTCTAGGCTTAGCACTTTTCAATTGTTATATACTTGGCATTTTTTTTCTTGTACTACTTTCAGTTTTGCTTCTTCTGATGTTTGATATTTATCATTGTACGGCTGTACCTTAAAGAATACATTTTTAACATACAAGATCATGTTTTCTTACACGTATACTGCTTTAATTTACAGGTAGTTGAGTTGGATGTTAAAGTTGAAGAACCGGGAGATGAAAATGTGCACAACAACGCCTTTTATGCTGAAGAGACACTGTTAAAATCAGAACTTGAAGCAATTCGTGATTGTAATTCTGCTTGTGCCCGACATTGGATTGTAAGTTCTCTTACATTTTCAAACTTCCCATTTTTCTTTGTCAGTCAAGTTTTTCTCTCTCCGTCACTGCGTCACACACACACACTCACACACAGTTAAGGGCCGATGTGTGTTTTGAAAGGAATTAAATGATCTTAAATAGTCAAATAACCAGAATCAGATAACGAGCTAATATAACGGACTATAATAGATCAGATAGTGAATGGATGTGCCTATGCTGTTTGGGGTTGTACTAATCAGATAATACAATTAAAGCATGCTATCATTTTGATTTCACTTGTACATATACACATATTAGATGACCATATGGTATAGAGAATAGGACATCTTGATTTCTCTAATAACTTGATCGCATATGAATGATGAATTTTTCAGATCAGGAATACAAGAACTGTAAACCGAACTGGCCAGTTGACAGGCTACAAACTAGTACCTGGATCAAATTGTTTACCATTAGGTGGGGCAGAGGCCAAGTTTTTGAGAAGAGCTGCTTTTTTGATGCACAATCTGTGGGTCACGCAATATGACCCCGAAGAAATGTTTCCTGGTGGAGAGTTCCCTAATCAGAATCCACGTGTTGGAGAGGGTTTAGCTACTTGGGTTAAGAAGAATCGGTCTCTCGAAGAAACTGACCTTGTTCTCTGGTATCCAATTAGTTGCTTCTCATTTTATACTCGAATTATGACTTGTTTGGTTGATGCATTGTTATGGGTGGCAGATAGAAACCCATTTACTTATGAATGGGTTGATTGGGGTTATGTTTTTTTTTTTTTTTTTTTTTTTTTCTCTCTCTAACGGGTTAAGTATGTAGAATCTTTGAATTTGGGTTAATTAGAAATCTGTTAAATGGGTCAACGGTCACCTAAATTGTATATACAATGCAAAAGACCTAAATCATTGTTTATATTTTTGTGAAATATAATGAACTTTAATTCTAAATATGATACAAAAATTGTTTATAAAATCCTACCTTTTTAAGGCGAAAGGTGCTTCGGGTTGACATGACCCGATGCGTACAAAAAATGACCCGTTTTGACATGAACTCTTTTTAACCTTCCAAAAATTTAAAATTGTTCAGATAATATGAGTTTTGAAGTTATATCTGATAAACTTATTGCTCCACTTTTTTTTGGCAACAAGGTACTGTAGGTCAACTAAACGCGACCTCAAATGAGCTGTTTAAACCTGAACCTTTTTTGACCCCTAGCCCACCATATCCATTTTGTCATTTTTAGTACTCATGCTGCCATTGAATGCTCAACAGGTATGTATTTGGAGTGACACATGTTCCCCGACTAGAGGATTGGCCTGTTATGCCAGTAGAACACATTGGATTCCGCCTCATGGTAAGTATTGCTCATTTTTCAATCTTTATGTCACTCATTATCATAAAATTTCAAGATTCGAACACTTGCACCAGTTAACAAAATGCTCACCTGATTGATGTTGGTACATTGATTTGCAGCCACATGGATTCTTCAACTCCTCACCAGCAGTGGATGTTCCTCCAAGCTCAATGACCGATTCGGAATTGAAAGAAAATGGTTTGGTAGATAAGTCTTGCCATACTGGTCTCGTTGCAAAAATGTGAAAGGAAGTTTATTACCACGTAAGTGTACTCCGAGATGTTATACACTATTGGGTCCGTTTTGACCCTATCCGATTAGTTTCCATGTGAAAGACGTGATGGTTATGATGTTTGTAGCAGCAATTACCATCTGTTTTGCTTGTGAATATCTAATAAGATCATATGGAAAATAGATACTCCTCTTTTTACTTTCTGTATCTTTGTTTATCTTGTGTCGATACTCAAGTCTTTGTGGCTACCTTTTTCCCCTCCAAATTACCAATTTAGCCACTTCACGTGGTTGCTATAGATTTACATCATACCTGTTATCCTTATATGCATATATGTCTACGAGGAGGAACACACCACCAATAGGTCCAGAATGATGCATGATAGATATTATGATGATGTATAGCTTTCGAGAACCAGGTATTTCAACTCTAAAGCTCTCAAATCTCTTGCTTGCACAAAAATAACACAAATGCGCCAACAAGTGATATCGTGTCGTCTTGTTTCCTCTCAACTGTCTCATTAGTAGCACGGCATCGTCAATATCAATAATAGTCTTTTGAATGCTGCTTACAAAAGATATTTCTCAGGGCATGTGAATTTCCATAAAACGATTGTTGATTCTGTTCCCACATCTGGATTTGGCCATTTGGGTCGCTAAGTTGTTTGACTAACAAGCCAAGAATTAGTCTCAAGAGTTGGTCTACTACGGCTTTTGTAATACGTAATGTCCATAGCCTTCATCAAACTATCAGTTTGCATTTTGTCACATTCAGTTTCAATAAGCTTAGCCAAAATAAGTAAACCCTTCATATCAGTCAATATCTTTTAAACTATGCTAATCGCTTTGTATTTCTTAAGTTTCTTAAATTTTCTAATTTCTTTCATTAATAACCCTCAAACCTTTAAGTTTAAGCCACTTGAAACTCATGTAAATTGGGTACCTCCATAAATAAATGTAACTAAATGACGTAAAATCCAACTACTACCCCTTCGCCAAGAAAATGATGTATCAACAAATAAGAGAGAAACTTTTATCCTTCGCAGGTTATTCAAAAAATATCATAATTCAACCAATCATTATTCGAAAAGTCACAAACAATCAATTTCCACGGAGATTATAAACAATATTTAATTAGAAGTATGGCAAAGCTTCAGAGGCAATTAATATTGACAACTACTCCGTAGTTAATTGTAGTGGTTGTAGTTACTTTAGGTTAAAGGCATCGGTCACTACCCCTCACCATACAGAGCGTCATTTCAACTTTCTATTTTCTCTCACTTCCTCTCACCTTTCACCCGTAGTGGTCACCTTCCCCACACCTTTCATTAAAATACTTATTTTATACAAATATATCCCATTAAATACCTCATACACACTCACAAACCAAATAAAAAACATTAAAACACAAGGAGTGGCCCATTTTCAAAATACCAAAGGTGAGTCCTTTCACATGTTGGTGAGCACTCACGCCTACTCCTTCTAGTCTTACAGAGAAAATGAGAATCAAGCATTTACTATAGAGGGACTTTCCATAATGGACATTTTGAAAAACGTTTCATGAATTTCGACCCTAGATTTTTGTATTACAAATTACGACTTAGAGAACAAAACAAAATTACTCGCCCTTTTATTTACCCGTGTTGAATAAGATTTATACACGTAACGTTTTTTTTTTTTTTCCAAATTAAATATTATGTTGACACGTGTATGTGGCAAGCAAAATTGTTTGCTCTCCCTCCCCATTTGCTTGCTTTGAAGCATGTGGCAAGCAAAATTGTTTGCTCTCCCTCCTCATTTGCTCACTCAATTTGTACAAGAAATTATTTTTTGAAGCTACCGGGTGTTAGACACGTGTATGTGGCAAGCAAACTTCTTTGCTCGCCCTCCCCATTTTCTCACCTAATTTGTGAATCATGTAGCAAGCAAACTTGAAGATGAGGGTGAAGATGGTTGGGTGTAAAGATAGTTAATGTGAATATGTGACAATACATGACTTCAATTTTTATCATACTCTTTTTAGACAAATGGGTAGGTAAAACATTTATTTGCCTTTATTAAGGTGTAGGTGAAACATTTATTAAGGTGTAGGTGAAATGTGTAGGTAAAACATTAAATTAAAGTGTAGGTAAAACATTAAATGTGAAACATCAAATGTGACTAGCATCACCATTTTTTTTTAAAAAAAGGACGAGCAAAATGAAGTAGAGAGCAAATACATTTGCTCGGCACTATTTTTTAAAAGTCGATCTCTTTGTGACACGTATATGAAGTAGTGAGCAAATAAAGTTGGTGGGCAAATGTATTTGCTCGACATATAGGTTTTGTAAATGTGAAAAAATAGTTTCTATTTTGATAATTAGGTTTTTACTATAGGCAAACGTCTTGTAAACATCATAGCATTAGCATCAGTTGAATCATTGAAATCCATTTCATTGTAACATCTTTATATCATGTATTCTTGTTAGTTGCTACTGTATATCAATATTGATGATTCGATGACCAACATTCTAGATCTCTCAACCCTCTTCAACCAGGTTGGTAGATGCATTAAAATTATCTCAACAACCAATATTAATAACACAACAACCAACCCCTATTTCAATTCATCAATAAAATCTCCCTTTATATATATCATCCACAAACTAACACTAAATTTAAAATACACATACAAATCTTCTCACCATCACTTTATCTTCCTCTCAATAGTATTCACCATCTACCATGGTAGAACCACCACCATTAATGAGTTAAAGAGTAACTATAAGACAGTTCATAGAAACTATAATCGTGAAGTACCCATTTATATGAATGGCAAGGCAAAATTTCCTTTAAACATCTACCTACTTCAGCAGTCATAGTTTGACAAGGTAGGAATATGTTGATTGATTATAATTATTCTTGGCAGAAAAATCCCACAAAACAACAGTATTTTTATTGAACTA